>JAOWBW010000338.1:757452-785867 GCA_026119855.1 Campanula takesimana
TTTAGATAGGATATGTGACTACCTAGGATCAAGGCTAGGGTTGTAGGAAGGGTGTAGCTACCTAGGCTTTAGGCTAGGATTTGAAAGGATGTAATACCTAGGGCTTGAGGCTAGGTTCAGAGAGAATGATATGACTACCTAGGCTTGAGGCTAGGGTTTAGAGAGGATACGTGACTACCTAGGATCAAGGCTAGGGTTTATGAAGGTGTAAATACCTAGGCTCTAAGCTAGGGTTTGGAAAGGGATGTAACTACCTAGGCTCGGGGCTAGGTTTAGGAAGGATGTAATTACCTAGGCTTGAGGCTAGGGTTCAGAGAGAATGATATGACTACCTAGGCTTGAGGCTAGGGTTTAGAGAATGTGTTTACCTAGGTTTAAGGCTAGGGTTTGGAGACCGAAAGCATTTGAAGGTTTGTCTTGGTTTAGACCGAGCAAGTTTGAGGTCTAAGAGTGTTGCGGTTTGGGGAAAATGAGCTTGATACCTCGTGGCTGGATAGGCTCGATAGATTAGACCTAGGCTAAAGTTCTAGGGTTTAGCTAGGGTAAGACTCAGACATGTGTTAAGGAGACCGGGGCTAATGAAATGGTAGGCGTGAGATCTAGGAGATCGAAGGCTAGGCAGGGTAGCGTTGGTGGACATAAGGCTTTCAAGCGGGTAAGTCTTTTGTCCTAGAGAAACCGCGTTATTGATTAGGACCAAGCAGGCTTGAGGTCGGCCAAGGAGCAATGGATGGGATTGGATGATCCTAGTACCTAATACGCATGTCGGGTTTGGGCTCTAAGGTGTGCTAGGTGTGAGCTATGTGCGAGAAATGGGTCTGGACATGTGACCATGTTGGCGCTTTAGGTAAAGGGATTGAGTGTCCAAGACTTTGCTCGAGTACAATAGGTGCCTAAGTTGGATTGGGTATGCTTAGGACCTAAGTTTGTCTTAGAGGTCATTGCGCGTGACCAAGCTCGGGCGATTGTGAAGGTAGGCTAGGATGGGACCCAAAGGTGTTAAGCGCACGAGTTCTGACCGGACGGGTCTATGGCATGGCACGGTATGCAGGAGATCCTATGTGCTGAGCAGGTTCGAGGTTAGGCTCGTTGGGGGGGCGATGTTTGAGATCCATGGAGTTTGAGGATAGGATCGTGTAGGTTCGAGGTTTTGGACTCGACTTGGATTAAGTAGGTTGGAGACCTAGGGGGTGAAGGTCAGGCTAGGTAGTTCTCGCGGCTAATGGGTGACACTAGGTTTGTAGAGGGGTTTAGACCCAAGAAGTATAGATAACATAGATTTAGTTGGTCAGACCAGAAGGCTTGGGAACTAAAGAGTTCTAAGGGACGAGCTCTAAGGTTATAGACTTAGAGGGTAGACAGTTTTGTGATCTAAAGGGTTAGGAGTTGAGACCTAAGGTGTGAATCGGATATGCTAGATACCTATAAGTAGGTGTTTGGCGGCCTTGTATGGACTTGGGATCTAAAGGATCGTTACCAGGTTAGACTGGGTAGATCTAAGAGGCTGGACCTAGGAGGATAGAGAGCTATGCCTAGATAGGGTAAGGACGAGTATGTGTTGGTAGGTTTGAGATCTAGGAGATCGGGTAGGCTTGGGACCGGTAGGTTCGGGACCTAATGGTTCATCCTAAGGACTTGCTTTGGCTAACCGGTTTAAGGTTTGAAGGTCTGGGTAGAACCGGTTTAAGGCCTAAGGGGTCATGCTACAAACTTGCGGAAGTTCGAACTAAGGGGTTATGATGTAATCTAGGTAAGACTCACCGGGTAGGTTCGGGACCTAAGGAGTTATGGTGTAACCTAGGTAAGACTGACCGGGTAGGCTTGGACCTAGAGAGTTGAGGGTTTAGTCCTAAAGGTTCCCTAAAGTGTAGGAGATAGGGTAAAGGACCGAGTCAACTCTGGGAATCACATAGATGGGTCCCGGATGGACCGAAGATGTTTTTACAATTTTATGGAGACCGAGAGTGCGGGTTTATAAACAAAGTGTCGGGGAGGAGAAAACTTTATGAAGTGTTATGATCTTATACAGATGCCTTATAATTAATTATGATTCTAATCAATCCAAATAGGTCGTCGCGTGCCGAGTTTGACGATCAGGGGTGCCCTTTTTCTAAGTGTATCCTTGTTGACGCCTCGGTATTCTCTGGGAAACCACATAGTCGACCCATTCCGTTGGGATTATCTAATTTGGTGAGCGGGTACCCTCCCTCCTTTTAGAAACTCTACGTCAAGTTTGATGATGAGGGATGCCCTTCTTCTAAGTATATTCTGTTGGGACCTCGGTATTCTCCGAGAAAAACACATAGTCGACCCATTCTGTTGGGAAGCCCAGTTCGATAAGGGTGTAGAGCGGGGTATCCTACCTCCTTTAAGACGCACCCTTTTTCTGCCTAGACCGCCCTTTCGGGTTTTCAATCTAGCGGGCATCTCTTTTGCGTCATCTTTTTCTTTTTTTTCTTTTTTTTTTTGAAAATCATTCAGTCGACTCAAAAAAGGAAAAATAATTGTTTAAACATGCGGGGGTATTTTGGTGATAGTGAGAGGGAAAGAGAGATAGTACTCGCATTTTGACTCTTTGGACAATTGAGTGTATATAAAAGGAAGGAAGCCCTTGCTTGACAGAAAGTAAGTGTATCTTTCCTAGATTTAGATAGAACAGAAGACTTGTCGAGGACATTTGAAAATTTTTTTATTCAAGATTCTCATTTGATTGCTCGAGAATGGACCTCGTTGATTAGTTAATGAGTTATGGTTAATTGTTAAACAAGTAGCCTCAAAAATAAATGTTTTGATCAATTGTGAGTGAAGAAGTCAGGAGTAGAAAATATATGGGAAGAGAGAAGAGAAGGAAATGGTTCAAGGTGGGTTGTGTATATTTTGGACCGAACCGGGAGGTTGCCTACGTTCTCCTCAAGGTGAGGAGCTCAGGTCCGCGTAGTTCGGTGATGACCCGCTTGACGATGTGTCGGGTTTCAGTGGGTATGTGTGGGAGGAAAGAAAAGAAAGAAAGTTGTCCAAGGTAGGTTATATTTGGCTTTGAGTGGTTGCCCGGTTGACGATGAAGTTGGTTTGAGGTTTAGGGGTGTGAGGTTCGTTTGAGGTGAGTTGTTCTTTGTAGCTCATTGCGGGTGGATTACTCCTTTGTAGTTGTTGCAGTGGATTGCTCCATCGTAGTTGTCATGGGTGGCTGCCGTTTATCTACTTTGTAAGGAAAGAAAGGAAAATAGAACATTTGAGTGAAAAGAAATGGGACTTTTACTTTTCCATGGTGATAGCCCCTTCTATTTTTTCTTTTTCTTTTTTATTTTATCTCTTTGTGCACACCCTTTTTTTTCCTAGGCCGCCCTTTCGGTTTTTCAACCTAGCGGGCTTCTTTTGTGCAATGCTCTAACTTTTGCCTAGGTTGCCATTTTGAGTTTCAACCTAGCGAGCCATATTTTTATATATATATATATATATATTTTTATATATTTGTACATGAAACATTGGGCAAGATAAGCCCCTAGTTTGCTTTCGCCTCTCTCGATTGCGAGTAGCTTCCTTATAGTTCAAGCGGCCTTTTGCTGGCGGCGGGCATCCTAGCCCTTGATTTTCACGGTAGAGCCCATTGGATTTCACGTGCACCAATTAATGTCATGAATGACTTCGTGCACTTGTCTTACATTTGCGATGGAATACGGACAGCCCCAGTGTAACGGAATGTAGTACTCGTGAAAGGAACAAAAAACCCTTTAAATTGTGGCAGCATGGATGTCTATTTGATGATGAGCAACCGCAGTCCATTTCTTTGTCACGATCTTATAAAAAGGGGTCTAATGGTGGGATGAGAGGCGTATAAGGATAGTTTATGGGAGAAGGTGTATATAAAGAGTGTACATGAAGTGTGTACAAGGGGTGAGTGTATAGAGAGAGTGTAAGGGGGTAGAATGTAGAGAGAAGAGAAAGTGATTCGTTCATCCCAATTGATCGAAGCATTGTTATTTTGAGATTAATAAGTTTGTTTAATCGTTTACTTTACTAGTTATGTGAATGGTTTGTGGGTCCGTTTACCTTTAATGAGCGTCATCAATGAGTAAGATTAAGATTATTCATCATATAAAGATATAGCAATCAAGTGAAGATGGTAAATAAGACAATTTTCATGGAATTGATTTATGCAAGATTATGTCTCAAGTCTAGAGAGAAAAGAAATAAAGACTCTTTTATTATTTGAAAGAAAAACGACTAATCCGGGGTGGACTTTTACTAAAGAAACAAAGATAGTCCAAGGTGGACTTTTGACTAAAGACACTCTAGAACCTACGAAGACTGAATGACACTTTTCTTTCTTTTCTTTATTTAAAGGAGGTAGCCCCAATTTCCTCTTTTGCCCATGCCCATGTATTCCGGTGGCGGGTGATGGCTCCGCTGTCAATGAGGCTTTGAATCTTTCTCCTCAATTGGAGGCAATCTTCGGTGTCATGCCCAATGTACTGGTGGTATTGGCAGTGTTTGGAGGGATCCAATCCTTGCTTCCCCCTACTTGGTTCATAGTTGAACAAAGGAGACAACTTGCCGGCTTGAACTAGACTTTTGAAGAGTTGGCTAACGGCATACCCAAGTCATTGTACTCGCGTTCGTCCTTCCGAACTGTCTTTGAGGGGGTTTAGGTACCGGACCTGTCGTTGATGAGTAGTCTTAGGAGGCATCCCAACGGGGAAATCTGTGATGGCCCATACATTTGAGGAGCGTACGGGTGTTGAAATTGAGCAAGAGGGAGAACTCGGCCGAGGTAATCATAAATGCAATAAATATCAGAGTGAAGGCGCTTCTCGGTTCCTTTAGAGCCTTGCACATCTCTTTTTGAAAGCGGTCGACTTGCTTGAGGAGGACAGTCTCAAAGTAGGCTTCTTGTTCGTCGAGAGCGGTCCGGAAGAGGGTTGCTTGCTCGTTGAGGATGGTCTCGAAATGGAGCGCTTGCTCATTGAGATCACTATTGGTGTGGAGAGTTGTCTCGAGCCTTGGGTAATAGCTTCATTTGCAACTTCGATGTTCCTTTCAACAGACATGATGCAGGATCTACAATAGTTGTGGGGGAATTATGTCTTTGAATTAAGCTTAGATTTATAATTAATGAAAAGGCATCGTATATAAATCACTTTTGGAAAAGAGTCGGTCTCTCCACACTTTGAAATGCATTTTGACAAGAATTTGAAAGTTTGACCGGGTCGAACGTTCCCCTTACCATGAGGGAGAGGTCCCAAAAAATAAGAGGCTCAGGTCGCCGTAGTTCGAGTCAAGTTATACTTTTAAAAAGAGGTGAGAGGATGACCATAGGGGTCAAAGAAGAGGGAGATGACTCGGTCTGTAGTCAAGCATGGGTGAGGAAGACCTATAGGAATCGGGTAAGGTTTGACTTAAGGTTTGACCTAAATTTGACCTAAGGTTTGACCTAATGTTTGAGACAAGAAATGGTTCAAGCTAGGATGCGACGATAATGGTGGGTTGACCTAGATGGGTAAAGGATAGGTCGACCTAATGAGAAGGTTGGATTGACCTATATGGTGAATGAATCAAGATAGCGGGTTGTAGCGGTTCGCCTATGGGATGATCTAAGCGGGATAGACATGGTTTGACCCAAGCGGTCTAAGGTTGACCTATCGGGTTGGTGGACTAAGGAAGGTTGGAGATTGACCTAGATGGATCCAAGATAGGTAAGTCGACCTAAGCGGGGTCACGGGTTGACCTTGACGGGTCAAAGGTGAAGGGGTAGTTTTAACCTAAGACTGACTAAGACGGACAAGTTGGACCTAAACGGGTTTGACCTAGGTTGGTCTGGACGACGGTGGGTCAAATAATGACCTAGGTGGGTCAAGATGACGGTTTGACCTAAGGGGGTTAGGACCAAAGGTATATTGGTTCACCTATGGAATCAAAGATTGACCTAAGTGGTCAAAAAACGGATAAGGTTGACCTAGGAGTCTAAGTTTGACCTAAGAGGTCGAAGGTGATTGGGTTGACCTAGGAGGTCAAAAGTTGACCTAAGAGGTCAACGGGTGATAATGTTGACCGAGGGGGTCAAAGGTTGACCTAAAAGGTCAAAGGTGATAAGGTTGACCTAGGAGGATGAGGTTGACCTAGGGGGTCAAAGGTTGATCTAAGAGGGTCAAAGATGATTAAGTTGACCTAAGGGGTCAAAGGTTGACCGAAGAGGTCGGAGGTGGATAAAGTTGACCTAGGGGTCAAGGGTAGACCTAAGAGGTCAAAGGCGGATAAAGTTGACCTAGGCGGTCAAAGGTAGACCTAAGAGGTCAAAGGAGGATGAGGTTGACCTATGGGGTTAAAGGTTGACCTAAGAGGTCGAGGGGTGACCTAAGAGGTCGAAGGTTGACCTAAGAGATCGAGGGGTGATAAAGTTGACCTAAGGGGTCGAAGGTGATGAGGTTGACCTAGGAGGTCAAGGGTAGGCCTAAGAGGTAAAAGGCGGATAAAGTTGACCTATGGGGTCAAAGGTTGACCTAAGAGGTCGAGAGGTGACCTAAGAGGTCGAAGGTGATGAGGTTGACCTAGGAGGTCAGGGGTAGGCCTAAGAGGTAAAAGGCAGATAAAGTTGACCTAGGCGGTCAAGGGTAGACCTAAGAGGTCAAAGACGATAAAGTTGACCTGGGGGGCAAAGGTGGTAAGGTTGACCTAGGAAGTCAAGGGTAGACCTAGGAGGTCGAAGGTAGATAAGGTTGACCTAGGGGGTCAAAGGTTGACCTAGGAGGTCAAAGGCGAATAAGGTTGACCTAAGGCTGACCTAGGCGGTCAAAGGTTGACCTAGGAGGTCAAAGGTAGATAAAGTTGTCCTAAGAGGCCAAAGGATGGTGGAATTTTGACCAAAGCGGGTCGAGATGAAGCGTGGACCCAAATGGATCGCAATGATGGGTAGGTAACCTAAATAGGCCAAGATGAGGAATTTTGATAGATGGCCCAGGGGGTGAGCGATGGACCTTAGAGGTCGCCTAGATACAATGCACATTTTATTTAACGAAAAGTTTTGCATTTATTTACATCCTAAATGGTTGGTCCAAGGAGTGTCCTAATCTCTATGTGTGGGTTGACACGGGTAGGATAAAGGTTCCCACCGCTCGT
Organism: Campanula takesimana; assembly: GCA_026119855.1. NCBI lineage: Eukaryota > Viridiplantae > Streptophyta > Magnoliopsida > Asterales > Campanulaceae > Campanula > Campanula takesimana. Next base: position 764,566 of record JAOWBW010000338.1, read on the forward strand.
GGAACGTACACGGTGAGTGGAGTAGACGAGTGACTCGAAAAATGTGAGGCAGTAGCACACAAATTCCTGCACATCGAATACTCCGGGTAGTAGGGACCTGTGCAGTGCTGACACGGACTAGTGGTAGTGTGTGGCAAGAAACTAATTCTTTTTAAGGATAAAAGAGAGAAGTTTTGAATGTTTGAATGATGCTATGCAATGCAGGAGAATGAAAATAACGTACAAGGGAGCATAGCAGAGTTTTGTTTGACCCTAATACTAAGGCGAAAATAACAAAGGTACAAGGATACAAGGTATATACAAAGTACAAGTATCAACAAAGTACAAGTATTAACATTGCGGGGTGCACGGGTGCATGTGTAAACATGGCAAGTATGTGAGGTGCATGTATAAACATGGCAAGTGTGTGCATGTGTAAACATGGCAAGTGTGTATAGGGTGAATGTGTAAACATGGCAGGTATGTGAGGTGCATGTGTAAACATGGCAAGTGTGTGTGAGGTGCATGTGTAAACATGGCAGGTGTGTGTAGGGTGCATGTGTATACATGGCAGGTGTGTGTAGGGTGCATGTGTAAACATGGCAAGTGCGTGCATGTGTAAACATGGCAAGTGTGTGTAGGGTGCATGTGTAAACATGGCAGATGTGTGTAGGGTGCATGTGTATACATGGCAGGTGTGTGTAGGGTGCATGTGTAAACATGGAAAGTGTGTGAGGTGCGTGTGTAAACATGGCAAGTGTGTGCATGTGTAAACATGGCAAGCATCATGATCTGACGAAAGTTAGACCCACTAAGTTTGAAAAAGTTTCAAAGCATTTCCCCAGCAGAGTCGCCACTGTGAATACGTGTGTTTGAATTTGGGATATTCATTGCAACATTAAAATTATGAGAGTCGCCACGCCGTTTTAATTATAGCCAAAACTTTGAGAAAAAGCATGTTTAATGGGTTCGGGGGTCAAATTACAACAAGAGAAGAATATTCACATTATCACTCCTATTGCTCGAATTGATCGGTCTTTCTATCATGATGCGGTGTATGTAGTGTGTTACTGATTGAGACCGGATCCGAAGATTGCCTACGTTCCTCTCAATGTGAGAAGCTCAGGTCAGCGTAGTTCGAGAAGAATTTAGAATAGGCAGAAGAATCGGGATCATGCATAATGATGGGGGAAATTACCTAAAGATTAGGGTTTAGAAGTAGTTCCTAGATCATCCTTGGGTTGATGAACCCTAGATCATCATCGGCTATGAAATAACATGTTAACATGAAGATCGCAACCCTAAATATAGCATAAATAAGGTTTTAATCTAAGAACATGATGAACATATGAAGAACATATTATAAACACATGAATGTCATGAAGAAAATATGAATAAAGATGTTAGGAACATGAATATTATGAAGAACACATGAATAAACATATTAAGAATATGAATATTATGAAGAACATATGAATAAACATATTAAGAATATGAATATTATGGATCTAAATTAATAATATGGCAAGAACATGAAGAAAAAGTTAGAAAACTTACCTTTGTTGGCAAGAAATAACCTTGGATCTTCTTGGGATTCTTGAGAGTGTTTTTGGAGGCTTGAATGACTTGATTTGGGAGCAAAATCGTCACTTGTGGGCTCTAAATTCGGATCCCCCAATTATGAGGCAAGGGAGGTCTTTAAATAGGAAACTGATGGAGAGATCTGACGGTCCAGATCATCCGAGGCGGATGTGGCCGCGTAGACAAGATGGAGGGCGGCGGCGATGTTGTCCGCATGGCCAAGGTTGGAGCTTGGGCGAATGTGGTCGCGTGGCCATCATTCCTGGCTGAGTTAATTATTAAGCTAGGGTTTTCCATGTTTTATGGAAACCCTATTTTAGCCATCTTTAAGATATTCTAGAACAATGAGGTATATTTTGGGAATCCGGGACAAGTCTTTGCAAGGTTTGTAATTCCTATAAAGTCCTTATGTATTTGGGAAATCCCTAATAAACTCATTTTCAGATCGGGTACTAACAGTAGCCCCTCGGCGACGCTTCTTGCAAGGCAATGGAGGGTCGACGATAAAAATAGGAACCGTTCTGAAACATGAGTTTCAAACAGAGGAAAGGTAAGGGAACGGCTGAACCTTGGCAGGCGACCTACGTATCCGCGGGGAATCAAGCCAAACGTAGTTCAAATCTGATGGGAAATTGGGAATGACTGTCCTCTGATGGGGAGCAACGTCTTCTGCTAGGGAAAATGCACCTGCTGGGGATGATAGATGACCGCGTCGGTCGGGTGGCTAAACCTTTTCAGGTTTCCTACGTATTCTCAGAGGAATCGAGCCGGTCGTAGTTCAGAGATGTTGGGGAAATAAACGAGACATCGGACTTCTGCTAGGGATAACAAACCTACGGACACTATACTTTATGAAGAACGAACATTCGTAAGCAATGAAATCATTTGGGGAAATGAGGTAAGAGGGAAAATGGGACAATAAAGACTACGTCGTCTAAATAATCCCAGGATGGAGTAATAAGCGCTGGGGTAAACACAATCAGGACCGCCCGGGTTCCTGCCAATGGCGCTAAAATAATAGATGCTGGATCTCTCGCAAACAGAAACTCCGAGGCTTCTGCCAATCGCGATCGATCTAGGATGCGTATGTCATAGAGGCGCCGAAGTCTCTACAACCATACGAATCCTAAGCAAATATTAGGAAATGCTAAAATAATAGATGCTGGATCTCTCGCAAACAAAAACGCCGAGGCTTCTGCCAATCTCGATCGATCTAGGATGCCTATGTCATAGAGGCGCCGAAGTCTCTACAACCATACGAATCCTAAGCAAATATTAGGAAATGCTAAAATAATAGATGCTGGATCTCTCGCAAACAGAAACGCTGAGGCTTCTGCCAATCTCGATCGATCTAGGATGCGTATGTCATAGAGGCGCCGAAGTCTCTACAACCATACGAATCCTAAGCAAATATTAAGAAATGCTAAAATAATAGATGCTGGATCTCTCGCAAACAGAAACGCCGAGGCTTCTGCCAATCTCAATCGATCTAGGATGCGTATGTCATAGAGGCGCCGAAGTCTCTACAACCATACGAATCCTAAGCAAATATTAGGAAATGCTAAAATAATAGATGCTGGATCTCTCGCAAACAGAAACGCCGGGGCTTCTGCCAATCACGATCGATCTAGGATGCGTATGTCATAGAGGCGCCGAAGTCTCTACAACCATACGAATCCTAAGCAAATATTAGGAAATGCTAAAATAATAGATGCTGGATCTCTCGCAAACAGAAACCTCGAGGCTTCTGCCAATCGTGATCGATCTAGGATGCGTATGTCATAGAGGCGCCGAAGTCTCTACAACCATACGAATCCTAAGCAAATATTAGGAAATGCTAAAATAATAGATGCTGGATCTCTCGCAAACAGAAACGCCGAGGCTTCTGCCAATCGCGATCGATCTAGGATGCGTATGTCATAGAGGCGCCGAAGTCTCTACAACCATACGAATCCTAAGCAAATATTCGGAAATAATAGATGATGGATCTCTCGCAAACAGAAATGCCGAGGCTTCTGCCAATCGCGATCGATCTAGGATGCGTATGTCATAGAGTCGCCGAAGTCTCTACAACCATACGAATCCTAAGCATATATTCGGTGAAGAATGGAAATTTTAAGAGGCTTCCCGTACCCAAAAATAACGAACATCAGTCAAAATAGCGTTAAGGGCACCTACAATGGATGAAGCAGGTCACGGGTAAAAATGGGATTTTACATGCGGAGGCAAAGATGATGGATCGTTATTAAGTCGTAAACGGGATGAACTCTCAAGGAGTCATGAAGGTGATAGACTCTCAGGGAATCGCAGAAGTGATGGATTCTTGGGGAGTCGCAAAGGTGATGGACTCTCGGGGAGTCGCCAAGGTAAAGGACTCTTTGGTGAGCAAAGGACGACCACGGAAAGCGTAATGTTTAGGATCCGCTTACCCTAAATTAGGATGAATACATAATATGAGGCTACGAACCATTAAGATGAAGGTTTTAGGTAAGGGACATTTTTCTTGGTTGCCTAGAGGTAGGACCTAAGGCTTTTTAAGGAAAGGGAATAAGGAAGATGGTGATCTCCTAATCTTGAGATAGGGATGCCAAAGATGTCACGGCTTCTTGGGCTTTAGATTATGTCTTGTAGATAATGTGGGTTTCCTAGGCTTACAGGCTAGGGATTGGAGTTTATTTAAGCATGAGGAGAGTATTCTATCCTAGGCTTAGTGCTAGGGCTTGGAAAGGTTGAGGTTTGGGAACTTCCTAGATGTTAGGGTTTCGAACAAGGGTTTGGAAAATGGTGTTTAAGGACCATGACTCTCCTAGGTTTGGGACTAGGGTTTAAGAATATCCTAGGCTTCGAGGCTAGGTCTTGGAGTTGTGGTAGGTTCAGAGGTTGCAAAGGCGTTGGCTTTAGACCTAAGGCTGGGAGTTGAAAGGGTTGTGACTTCTTAGGCTTCAGACCATGGACCGTTGGGAAGAGGGATTGCTTTTGTGGAAGGTCCACTAAGCTTGATGTTAGGGTTCACCATTTTTCCGGGATTGGTGACTATGGCTTGGAAATGTTCATGGTAACCTAGGCTTTAGGCTAGGTTTTAAGGCTAAGGACTGTAAACTTCCTACGTTTTGAGACTAAGGTGAAGGAGTTTCCTAGGTCTAGGACTGGGGTTTGAAGGGAATGCTGAATCCTAGGCTTGATGATAGAGGTTAAAGAGGATAATTTCTACCTAGGCTTGAGGCTAGGGCTTTAGAAAGAGTGCGACTACCTAGGCTTGAGGCTAGGGTTTAGAGCGAATGCGACTACCTAGGCTTGAGGCTAGGGTTTAGAAAGAGTGCGACTACCTAAGCTTGAGGATAGGGTTTGGAGCGAATGCGACTACCTAGGCTCGAGGCTAGGGTTTAGAGCGAATGCGGCTTCCTAGGCTTGAGGCTAGGGTTGATTAAGTTTTGGACAGGGCATTATATCCTAGGTTTTGGACTAGGGTTCAATAAAACGGAGAATTGAGATTGTAAATTTCCTAGGTTTCGAGACTAGGGTTTCGGGAATTTGGAAATGATGTTGCATACGGGGCTTTGGAAATTCCCTAGAATTTGGGCTAGGGTTAAAGGGGATGTTGTGGTTTCCTAGGCTTAAGGATAGGGTTTAGATAGGATATGTGACTACCTAGGATCAAGGCTAGGGTTTAGGAAGGGTGTAGCTACCTAGGCTTTAGGCTAGGGTTTGAAAGGATGTAATTACCTAGGCTTGAGGCTAGGGTTCAGAGAGAATGATATGACTACCTAGGCTTGAGGCTTGGGTTTAGAAAGGATACGTGACTACCTAGGATCAAGGCTAGGGTTTATGAAGGGTGTAAATACCTAGGCTCTAAGCTAGGGTTTGGAAGGGATGTAACTACCTAGGCTCGGGGCTAGGGTTTAGGAAGGATGTAATTACCTAGGCTTGAGGCTAGGGTTCAGAGAGAATGATATGACTACCTAGGCTTGAGGCTAGGGTTTATAGAATGTGTTTACCTAGGTTTAAGGCTAGGGTTTGGAGACCGAAAGCATTTGAAGGTTTGTCTTGGTTTAGACCGAGCAAGTTTGAGGTCTAAGAGTGTTGCGGTTTGGGGCAAATGAGCTTGATACCTCGTGGCTGGATAGGGTAAGACTCAGACATGTGTTAAGGAGACCGGGGCCTAATGAAATGGTAGGCGTGAGATCTAGGAGATCGAAGGCTAGGCAGGGTAGCGTTGGGACATAAGGCTTTCAAGCGGGTAAGTCTTTTGTCCTAGAGAAACCGCGTTATTGATTAGGACCAAGCAGGCTTGAGGTCGGCCAAGGAGCAATGGATTGGGATTGGATGATCCTAGTACCTAATACGCATGTCGGGTTTGGGCTCTAAGGTGTGCTAAGTGTGAGCCATGTGCGAGAAATGGGTCTGGACATGTGACCATGTTGGCGCTTTAGGTAAAGGGATTGAGTGTCCAAGACTTTGCTTGAGTACAATAGGTGCCTAAGTTGGATTGGGTATGCTTAGGACCTAAGTTTGTCTTAGTGGTCATTGCGCGTGACCAAGCTCGTTCGGAGATTGTGAAGGTAGGCTAGGGATGGGACCCCAAAGGTGTTAAGCGCATGAGTTCTGACCGGACGGGTCTATGGCATGGCGCGGTACGCAGGAGATCCTATGTGCTTGAGCAGGTTCGAGATTTAGGTTCGTTGGGGGAGCGATGTTTGAGATCCATGGAGTTTGAGGAGAGGATCGCGTAGGTTCGAGGTTTGGACTCGACTTGGATTAAGTAGGTTGGAGACCTAAGGGGTGAAGGTCAGGCTAGGTAGTCTCTCGCGGCTAATGGGTGACACTAGGTTTGTAGAGGGGTTTAGACCCAAAAAGAAGGCTTGGGAACTAAAGAGTTCTAAGGGACGAGCTCTAAGGTTATAGACTTAGAGGGTAGACAGTTTTGTGATCTAAAGGGTTTAGGAGTTGAGACCTAAGGTGTGAATCGGATATGCTAGATACCTATAAGGTAGGTGTTTGGCGGCCTTGCATGGACTTGGGATCTAAAGGATCGTTCAACAGGTTAGACTGGGTAGATCTAAGAGGCTGGACCTAGGAGGATAAGAGAGCTATGGCCTAGATAGGGTAAGGACGAGTATGTGTTGGTAGGTTTGAGATCTAGGAGATCGGGTAGGCTTGGGACCGTTAGGTTCGGGACCTAATGGTTCATCCTAAGGACTTGGCTTTGGCTAACCGGTTTAAGGTTTGAAGGTCTGGGTAGAACCGGTTTAAGGCCTAAGGGGTCATGCTACAAACTTGCGGAAGGTCGAACTAAGGGGTTATGATGTAATCTAGGTAAGACTCACCGGGTAGGTTCGGGACCTAAGGAGTTATGGTGTAACCTAGGTAAGACTGACCGGGTAGGCTTGGGACCTAGAGAGTTGAGGGTTTAGTCCTAAAGGTTCCCTAAAGTGTAGGAGATAGGGTAAAGGACCGAGTCAACTCTGGGAATCACATAGATGGGTCCCGGATGGACCGAAGATGTTTTTACAATTTTATGGAGACCGAGAGTGCGGGTTTATAAACAAAGTGTCGGGGAGGAGAAAACTTTATGAAAGTGTTATGATCTTATACAGATGCCTTATATTAATTATGATTCTAATCAATCCAAATAGGTCGTCGCGTGCCGAGTTTGACGATGAGGGGTGCCCTTTTTCTAAGTGTATCCTTGTTGACGCCTCGGTATTCTCTGGGAAACCACATAGTCGACCCATTCCGTTGGGGATTATATAATTTGGTGAGCGGGTACCCTCCTCCTTTGAGAAACTCTACATCAAGCTTGATGATGAGGGATGCCCTTCTTCTAAGTATATTCTTGTTGGGACCTCGGTATTCTTCGAGAAAACACATAGTCGACCCATTCTGTTGGGAAGCCCCAGTTCGATAAGGTGTAGAGCGGGGTATCCTACCTCCTTTAAGACGCACCATTTTTTCTGCTTAGACCGCCCTTTCGGGTTTTCAATCTAGCGGGCATCTCTTTTGCGTCATCTTTTTTTTTTTTTTTTTTTTCTTTTTTTTTTTTTTTTTTTTAAATCATTCAGTCGACTCAAAAAAGGAAAAATAATTGTTTAAACATGCGGGGGCATTTTGGTGATAGTGAGAGGGAGAGAGAGATAGTACTCGCATTTTGACTCTTTGGACAATTGAGTGTATATAAAAGGAAGGAAGCCCCTGCTTGACAGAAAGTAAGTGTTTAGCTCTTTCCTAGATTGTAGAACAGAAGACTTGTCGAGACATTTGAAAATTGTTTTATTCAAGATTCTCATTTGATTGCTCGAGAATGGACCTCGTTGATTAGTTAATGAGTTATGGTTAATTGTTAAACAAGTAGCCACAAATTAATAAATGTTTTGATCAATTGTGAGTGAAGAAGTCAGGAGTAGAAATATATGGGGAAGAGAGAAGAGAAAGGAAATTGGTTCAAGGTGGGTTGTGTATATTTTGGACCGAACCGGGAGGTTGCCTACGTTCTCCTCAAGGTGAGGAGCTCAGGTCCGCGTAGTTCGGTGATGACCCGCTTGACAATGGTGTCGGGTTTCAGTGGGTATGTGTGGGAGGAAAGAAAAGAAAGAAAGTTGTCCCAAGGTAGGTTATGTTTGGCTTTGAGTGGTTGCCCGGTTGACGATGAAGTTGGTTTTTGAGTTTAGGGGTGTGAGGTTCGTTTGAGGTGAGTTGTTCTTTGTAGCTCATTGCGGTGGATTACTCCTTTGTAGTTGTTGCAGTGGATTGCTCCATCGTAGTTGTCATGGGTTGCTGCCGTTTATCTACTTTGTAAGGAAAGAAAGGAAAATAGAACATTTGAGGTGAAAAGAAAATGGGACTTTTACTTTTCCATGGTGATAGCCCCTTCTATTTTTCTTTTTCTTTTTTATTTTATCTCTTTGTGCACACCCTTTTTTTGCCTAGGCCGCCCTTTCGGGTTTTCAACCGAGCGGGCTTCTTTTGTGCAATGCTCTAACTTTTGCCTAGGTTGCCCTTTTGGGTTTCAACCTAGCGAGCCATATTTTTTTATATATATATATATATTTTTATATATTTGTACATGAAACATTGGGCAAGATAAGCCCCTAGTTTGCTTTCGCCTCTCTCGATTGCGAGGTAGCTTCCTTATAGTTCAAGCGGCCTTTTGCTGGCGGCGGGCATCCTAGCCCCTTGATTTTCACCGGTAGAGCTCCATTGGATTATCACGTGCACCAATTAATGTCATGAATGACTTCGTGCACTTGTCTTACATTTGCGATGGAATACGGACAACCCCAGTGTAACGGCATGTAGTACTCGTGAAGGGAACAAACCAACCCTTTAAATTGTGGCAGCATGGATGTCTTTTTGATGATGAGCAACCGCAGTCCATTTCTTTGTCACGATCTTATAAAAAGGGGTCTAATGGCGGGATGAGAGGCGTATAAGGATAGTGTATGGGAGAAGGTGTATATAGAGAGTGTACATGAAGTGTGTACAAGGGGTGAGTGTATAGAGAGAGTGTATGGGGGTAGAATGTAGAGAGAAGAGAAAGTGATTCGTTCATCCCAATTGATCGAAGCATTTGTTATTTTGAGATTAATCGTTTACTTAGTTATGTGAATGGTTTGTGGGTCCGTTTACCTTTTAATGAGTCGTCATTAATGAGTAAGATTAAGATTAATTCATCATATAAAGATATAGCAATCAAGTGAAGATGGTAAATAAGACAATTTTCATGGAATTGATTTATGCAAGATTATGTCTCAAGTCTAGAGAGAAAAGAAATAAAGACTCTTTTATTATTTGAAAGAAAAACGACTAATCCGGGGTGGACTTTTACTAAAGAAACAAAGATAGTCCAAGGTGGACTTTTGACTAAAGACACTCTAGAACCTACGAAGACTGAATGACCCTTTTCTTTTCTTTTATTTAAAGGAGGTAGCCCCAATTTCCTCTTTTGCCCATGCTCATGTATTCCGGTGGCGGGTGATGGCTCCGCTGTCAATGAGGCTTTGAATCTTTCTCCTCAATTGGAGGCAATCTTCGGTGTCATGCCCAATGTACTGGTGGTATTGGCAGTGTTTGGAGGGATCCAATCCTTGCTTCACCCTACTTGGTTCATAGTTGAACAAAGGAGACAACTTGCCGGCTTGAACTAGACTTTTGAAGAGTTTGGCTAACGGCATACCCAAGTCATTGTACTCGCGTTCGTCCTTCCGAACTGTCTTTGAGGGTGGTTTAGGTACCGGTACCTGTCGTTGATGAGTAGTCTTAGGAGGCATCCCAACGGGGGAAATCTGTGATGGCCCATACATTTGAGGAGTGTACGGGTGTTGAAATTGAGCAAGAGGGAGAACTCGGCCGAGGTAATCATAAATGCAATAAATATCAGAGTGAAGGCGCTTCTCGGTGTCCTTTAGAGCCTTGCACATCTCTTTTTGAAAGCGGTCGACTTGCTTGAGGAGGACAGTCTCAAAGTAGGCTTCTTGTTCGTCGAGAGCGGTCCGGAAGAGGGTTGCTTGCTCGTTGAGGATGGTCTCGAAATGGAGCGCTTGCTCATTGAGATCACTATTGGTGTGGAGAGTTGTCTCGAGCCCTTGGGTAATAGCTTCATTTGCAACTTCGATGTTCCTTTCAACAGACATGATGCAGGATCTACAATAGTTGTGGGGGAATTATGTCTTTGAATTGAGCTTAGATTTATAATTAATGAAAAGGCATCGTTATAAAATCACTTTTGGAAAAGAGTCGGTCTCCACACTTTGAAATGCATTTTTGACAAGAATTTGAAAGTTTGACCGGGCCGAACGTTCCCCTTACCATGAGGGAGAGGTCCCACACAATAAGAGCCTCAGGTCGCCGTAGTTCGAGTCAACTTAGACTTTTAAAAAGAGGTGAGAGATGACCATAGGGGTCAAAAAGAGGGAGATGACTCGGTCTGTAGTCAAGCATGGGTGAGGAAGACCTATAGGAATCGGGTAAGGTTTGACTTAAGGTTTGACCTAAATTTGACCTAAGGTTTGACCTAATGTTTGAGACAAGAAATGGTTCAAGCTAGGATGCGACGATAATGGTGGGTTGACCTAGATGGGTAAAGGATAGGTCGACCTAAATGAGAAGGGTTGGATTGACCTATATGGTGAATGAATCAAGATAGCGGGTTGTAGCGGTTCGCCTATGGGATGATCTAAGCGGGATAGACATGGTTTGACCCAAGCGGGTCTAAGGTTGACCTTGACGGGTCCAAGATAGGTAAGTCGACCTAAGCGGGTCACGGGTTGACCTTGACGGGTCAAAGGTGAAGGGGTAGTTTTAACCTAAGACGGACTAAGACGGACAAGTTGGACCTAAACGGGTTGACCTAGGTTGGTCTGGACGACGGTGGGTCAAATAATGACCTAGGTGGGTCAAGATGACGGTTCGACCTAAGGGGGTTAGGACCAAAGGTAATTGGGTTCACCTATGGAATCAAAGATTGACCTAAGAGGTCGAAAACGGATAAGGTTGACCTAGGAGTCTAAGTTTGACCTAAGAGGTCGAAGGTGATTGGGTTGACCTAGAAGGTCAAAGGTTGACCTAAGAGGTCAACGGGTGATAATGTTGACCGAGGGGGTCAAAGGTTGACCTAAGAGGTCAAAGGTGATAAGGTTGACCTAGGAGGATGAGGTTGACCTAGGGGGTCAAAGGTTGACCTAAGAGGTCAAAGATGATTAAGTTGACCTAAGGGGTCAAAGGTTGACCGAAGAGGTCGGAGGTGGATAAAGTTGACCTAGGAGGTCAAGGGTAGACCTAAGAGGTCAAAGGCGGATAAAGTTGACCTAGGCGGTCAAAGGTAGACCTAAGAGGTCAAAGGAGGATGAGGTTGACCTATGGGGTCAAAGGTTGACCTAAGAGGTCGAGGGGTGACCTAAGAGGTCGAAGGTTGACCTAAGAGATCGAGGGGTGATAAAGTTGACCTAAGGGGTCGAAGGTGATGAGGTTGACCTAGGAGGTCAAGGGTAGGCCTAAGAGGTAAAAGGCGGATAAAGTTGACCTATGGGGTCAAAGGTTGACCTAAGAGGTCGAGAGGTGACCTAAGAGGTCGAAGGTGATGAGGTTGACCTAGGAGGTCAAGGGTAGGCCTAAGAGGTAAAAGGCGGATAAAGTTGACCTAGACGGTCAAAGGTAGACCTAAGAGGTCAAAGACGATAAAGTTGACCTGAGGGGACAAGGTGGTAAGGTTGACCTAGGAGGTCAAGGGTAGACCTAGGAGGTCGAAGGTAGATAAGGTTGACCTAGGGGGTCAAAGGTTGACCTAGGAGGTCAAAGGCGAATAAGGTTGACCTAGGAGGTCAAAGGTTGACCTAGGGGGTCAAAGTTGCCCTAAGAGGTCAAAGGGTGGTAAGGCTGACCTAGGCGGTCAAAGGTTGACCTAGGAGGTCAAAGGTAGATAAAGTTGTCCTAAGAGGCCAAAGGATGGTGGGATTTTGACCAAAGCGGGTCGAGATGAAAGGTAGACCCAAATGGATCGCAATGATGGGTAGGTAACCTAAATAGGCCAAGATGAGGAATTTTGATAGATGGCCCAGGGGGTGAGCGATGGACCTTAGAGGTCGCCTAGATGCAATGCACATTTTATTTAACGAAAAGTTTTGCATTTATTTACATCCTAAATGGTTGGTCCAAGGAGTGTCCTAATCTCTATGTGTGGGTTGACACGGGTAGGATAAAGGTTCCCATCGCTCGTGGAACATACACGGTGAGTGGAGTAGACGAGTGACTCGAAAAATGTGAGGCAGTAGCACACAAATTCCTGCACATCGAATACTCCGGGTAGTAGGGACCTGTGCAGTGCTGACACAGACTAGTGGTGGTGTGTGGCAAGAAACTAATTCTTTTTAAGGATAAAAGAGAGAAGTTTTGAATGTTTGAATGATGCTATGCAATGCAGGAGAATGAAAATAACGTACAAGGGAGCATAGCAGAGTTTTGTTTGACCCTAATACTAAGGCGAAAATAACAAAGGTACAAGGATACAAGGTATATACAAAGTACAAGTATCAACAAAGTACAAGTATTAACATTACGGGGTGCACGGATGCATGTGTAAACATGGCAAGTATGTGAGGTGCATGTATAAACATGGCAAGTGTGTGCATGTGTAAACATGGCAAGTGTGTGTAGGGTGCATGTGTAAACATGGCAGGTGTGTGAGGTGCATGTGTAAATATGGCAAGTGTGTGTGAGGTGCATGTGTAAACATGGCAGGTGTGTAGTGTGTAGGGTGCATGTGTAAACATTGCAAGTGCGTGCATGTGTAAACATGGAAAGTGTGTGTAGGGTGCATGTGTAAACATGGCAGATGTGTGTAGGGTGCATGTGTATACATGGCAGGTGTATGTAGGGTGCATGTGTAAACATGGAAAGTGTGTGAGGTGCGTGTGTAAACATGGCAAGTGTGTGCATGTGTAAACATGGCAAGCATCATGATCTGACGAAAGTTAGACCCACTAAGTTTGAAAAAGTTTCAAAGCATTTCCCCAGCAGAGTCGCCACTGTGAATACGTGTGTTTGAATTTGGGATATTCATTGCAACATTAAAATTATGAGAGTCGCCACGCCGTTTTAATTATAGCCAAAACTTTGAGAAAAAGCATGTTTAATGGTTCGGGGGTCAAATTACAACAAGAGAAGAATATTCATATTATCACTCCTATTGCCCGAATTGATCGGTCTTTCTATCATGATGCGGTGTATGTAGTGTGTTAGTGATTGAGACCGGATCCGAAGATTGCCTACGTTCCTCTCAATGTGAGAAGCTCAGGTCAGCGTAGTTCGAGAAGAATTTAGAATAGGCAGAAGAATCGGGATCATGCATAATGATGGGGAAATTACCTAAAGATTAGGGTTTAGAAGTAGTTCCTAGATCATCCTTGGATTGATGAACCCTAGATCATCATCGGCTATGAAATAACATGTTAACATGAAGATCGCAACCCTAAATATAGCATAAATAAGGTTTTAATCTAAGAACATGATGAACATATGAAGAACATATTATGAACACATGAATGTCATGAAGAAAATATGAATAAAGATGTTAGGAACATGAATATTATGAAGAACACATGAATAAACATATTAAGAATATGAATATTATGAAGAACATATGAATAAACATATTAAGAATATGAATATTATGGATCTAAATTAATAATATGGCAAGAACATGAAGAAAAGGTTAGAAAACTTACCTTTCTTGGCAAGAAATAACCTTGGATCTTCTTGGGATTCTTGAGAGTGTTTTTGGAGGCTTGAATGACATGATTTGGGAGCAAAATCGTCACTTGTGGGCTCTAAATTCGGATCCCCCAATTATGAGGCAAGGGAGGTCTTTAAATAGGAAACTGATGGAGAGATCTGACGGTTTAGATCATCCGAGGCGGATGTGGCCGCGTGGCCAAGATGGAGGGCGGCGGCGATGTTGGCCGCATGGCCAAGGTTGGAGCTTGGGCGAATGTGGTCGCGTGGCCATCATTCCTGGCTGACTTAATTATTAAGCTAGGGTTTTGCATGGCAACAACATGTGACTCAGTTTTCAAGCTTCTCTAAGCATGTGCCCCTACAGTATTGTAAGTACCCCAATCTGAAATCGACCTACTTTAGAGGAATTCTTGGTACCATTTAGGGATAAACCAATGGGCCAGGACCTCACTAGGATAAACCTAATATTCCAGGACTGAACTGGAATTAAACTTGGAAAAATCCAAAAGCTCGCCAAGTCGAGTCATACGGATGGTTTGGGCACATGAGGTCCCTAACCGTACGGATGGTTTGGGCAACCTCAGCCTCTATAAATTGAACCCCATGCTGATCATTTCAGGGGGGGAGAAAATGTTTTGTGAGTTGAAACTCTGCCAGTTTGAGAGCAGAAAGTGAGTAATATACACATTTGAGTGATTAGAGAGGAAGATAGGCCATAACCACAATAGGTGAAGCCTCCTTCTCCCCATCTTCTTCTTCATCTCAAACTCTCTTTTATATTTTTTTCATATTAGTTGTTTATCTTGTGATTATTTCTTCTTGTTCTTGCAAAGTCTTGTCCATTTCAAGCACTTTACATTTCTTGCAAGTCTTGTCCATTTTCAAGCACTATATCTATATATTATACAAGTCTTGGCCTTTCAAGCTATATATATTATGATTATATATGTATATGATCCAAATCATGAGGTGATTCAAGGTTCCCTTCACACCTAGTGTGTGATTATGGGGTAAAACCTAAAGATAATCATGGTTTGTTACATTTTCATGTTGATTTTGTTTATTTGGCCATAAGAGTCATGATTGGGGGATCCAATCTTTATCACCCCAACCATGATCTAGCCATAAATCACCAAGTATGGGACATAAAGATTTGATCTTTATGTTATATTTGTGTCCCTAAAGGTTTAATCTTGTATAATAAGTCCATTTTGGTGGTAAAGTTTCAATCTTTATCCACCAAAATGGTCATTTTGGTTTAAATGTCATGTTCATCAACTTTTCATAAATTTCTCCAATGATTGCCTTTTATCACACCCAAATCATTGTTTTTGGGGTTCCTTTGATGATCAAAGTGCATTGGAATGAACTTCTCAAGGTTTTGTTGTTAATCATAAACTGGAAATCAACATTACAGTCCAGTTTCAGCAAAGATACTCTTTTTTTACTGAAATTGGATTGTTTTCTGATAAACTATAAAAATGCCCTGGAGGGCCCTCCCCATCCGTACGGCTACTTTGGCCGGGGAGGGCATTTTCCAGTTTCTTCCTTGCCTGACCAGAAAGTTTGCAAAATAAACCTTTTCTGTTAAATAATTAACTGGTTTTGTCAAAACAGTCAGTTTCTCCCATTTTGAAAAAACACACACACACACACACATGCACTTTCGTTAAGTAACATTAGGGAGACTCGGTCCTATCCGAGGCGACTTGGATGACGTGAAACTCTTCCCAAGGCGTAACCTGACCTCCGAACTAATAGAATCTCTAACCTTTTCTTTTGTTGGGTTAAATAATTAACAAAAGTGGCGACTCCGTTATTTTTTTGCGTGTTAACCGCGTTTGGCCTTTCGCCCCCATAACTCGTCGCGTTTTACGTGCGGGGGCGGGATCCTTATAGTGGCGACTCCGCTGGGGAGTTAAATGTTCTCAAACTTCTTTTTAGAAGCTTTGGGGACATTTATGTGTGGGTCAAACTCCTGTCCCCCGTTTTCGTTAACTTTTGTGTTGTTTTGTGTGTGCTGTGTTTCTGTTTGAATTTTCTGGAGTGGAAATTGTTCTGGATGTGCAATAAACTGGGGCTTGATGATCAGAAGATGAAAAACTGAAAAAAATAATTGCCAGCATTCTATAGCCGTATGGCTATGTATAGGGTTGAGCCAAAATTTTCCAAAATTAATAATTTGTGCAGGGCAGGACATTCTGTGTCCCTTTGGCTTCTGCTTGTCCAGGTTCCAAATTTACAGTTTTGTTTGAGCACATTACCTTCTTCTTTTTTAGCCAAAATATGGTTTTTGAAGCTTGGTCATGCACAAACTTTTGGACATAAATTTGGGTTTTCAAAACCCCCTTGTGCATAACCCATTTTGTAAAAGATTTTTTTGAATTCTTTATTGTGCACAACTTGTTTCGCAAATGGTTTTCAAAGGATTGTTCTTCTTGTGAAGTCTTGATTTCAAAGGACCTTTGGTTGTGCACAATTTATTATATGTACAAGTTTTGGATTTGTTTGTTCATATGATTCTTGCTTGATTGCTTGTGTAAATAGCTTGTTCATGCTTGCTCATTTTTGCGATTATGCTTATTCATGCTTGTTCATATGTTGATTATACATTGCTCATGATGATTAAAACGAATCGAAAAATTCTATTTTAACTCAAAAGAGAACATAGAATGGCTTCACACTACGCGCACTTGACCTTTCACATTCCAAATACCCTTTAAACCCGGGATGGATGCCACGATGCAGCATGATTGGTGCTCTTGTGCCCTTCTAGCGCGCACGGGTCCATTCCACCTCCCCTTCCGAGCCGAGTCAACCACACTTGTTCGTGACACACAAATACTGAGACTTTGGTTGGTTTTTGGTCTAGCTCACATTACCACATCCCTAATATTTGTCTGAGATTAACTATGGCCAAATTAATGCCCGAGTCACGACTCCTTGTGAAAGCAAGTGTGACCATGGTCAATTTTGACCCGGTCCTTGACTTATGCGTTAATATTGGCTATAATTAACCTAAGTCATGTATTAAGGATAGGGTGACACCGTATCGTCAAGCCCTAATGTATGGTTCATATTAATCATCCTTAAGCCCAAGGATGAGATTCGAGAACCCTCATCAAAGATGAGGTCATGCCGGAAAGTCCCTGTCCCTAAGATGAATCTTGATCTTAATCGGGGCTTAATCATGATTGGAATGGCTCACGCATTGGGAACCTTGCGATGCGCTAGACCCTAGGGTCATTTCTTTCGGTCGGTGGAAGCCGCTTGCCCTATGGGACCCTCGCCCGGGACAGTCCATCCTTAGGAGTGTGCAAGACAGGTGAAAAACGAGGGGTCTATAGGCGTAGTGATGGCCTCCACTGATCTAGGAATTAGAGTAGTTGTGAAAAATAAGAGAAATATTTTCCAACCATTTAGGAATAAAAATGCTTTTTAAGTAAACTTGGATGAATAAATAATTGCATATTGCATGACTTTGCTCTGCTTTTGCTTCTTGGCCTTGATGCATTGCATTCTTGCATTAATGAGTGTCATTCCGTTAAGTCTTTGGATGGATCCACGTTATCCTCCAAGACTTCCATAAAGGCGTTTCGTTAAGCCTTTGGATGGATCCCCTCTATCCTTCCAAGATTCCCGTTGTGATCCCGTTGTGATCCCCGTTATGATCCCCGTTGCGATCTCCGTTGTGATCCCATTGTGATCCCGTGTGATCCCCGTTTCGATCTCCGTTGTGATCCCGTTGTGATCCCCGTTTGTGATCCCGTTGCGATCCCCGTTGTGATCTCCATTGTGATCCCCGTTGTGATCCCGTTGTGATCCCCGTTGTTATCCCATAGTGATCCCGTTGTGATCCCCGTTGTGATCCTCGTTTGTGATCTCCGTTGTGATCCCGTTGTGATCCCCGTTGTGATCCCGTTGTGATCCCCATTATGATCCCCATTGTGATCCCGTTTGCGATCCCCGATGAAACTTCTAGGTGTTGTCCCCTAGGTCCCCGTTAAGCCCCTAGGCATAGTTCCCTAGGAAGTTAGTCAATTCTTTGGATGGAACCCCATTATCCACCAAAGCGTCTGTTAAAGAAAAGAAACAAAAGGCGCTTAGGGTAACTCCCTCCCCTTTCCTGGGCCGTCACATGATGACCATTTCTGCGCCCCTCATGCCATTTCATTCCCGTCAGTGTCTTCGCGTGACCATGACCCCTTCGAGTTTAGCTGTCATGGCACCACATGGTAATATACCTTGGTCAATCATTGGCCTCCTTAATTTTCACCTCCATGTGATGACCATCTCAGTTGCTCCGATCGTCGTGATAGCTCGAACTAGTGTGAGTACCATCTGGTCCCAAACCAGTAAGGTTTTGTCCCATGTTATCCTGACTATATTCCGACAAGCCAAGGAGGCTCCTTGTCCCCGTAACCTTTAAGTTAGGTCCCTTAGGGCCGCTCTCCGTCACCCTAGGAAGTCCGTTTGGAAAGTGAGTCAATCACTCACCTCTTCCCAAAAGCCCTTTGAATTAGGCCAACTTAAGTCATGTTCGTCTCTTCGTTAAACCCATTTGAATGTGTGAGTCTTTTACTCAAATGAAATGTGTGTGTGTCAATCCTTATAAAAAAAAAAAAAAAAAAAAAAAAGGGAAATGTGTGAGTCTTTTACTCAAATAGAAAAATGCGTGTGTCAATCCTCATTCAAAAATTGGAAATCAAGTTTTCTAAAATAAGAGGTCAACTCTTTCCAAAAGGCTAATCCGCTAATGAGGCGTTCCTCTCAAATCATGGTTATAATTTCACCTCGAGGTTTAAAATCCTAAAGTCCTTTGCGGTCTTGTCCACCGGAAACATCAACCAAGGAACCCACATCTGAAATGGCGTCTGAGACTTCCATCCACGTGAGCAGGATTGGGACACCGTCCACGAGAAGAGGCCCATGCCTCGGAGGCCCAAAGGCGGCTACATCAAATGGAGATCCGTACCTTCGCCGAATGCCATGCGCGAGGTTACACCCCTTGAAAGGAAGTCACTAAAAGGAGATGGCCGAATATGGGCCCGGTGGTTGCAATGCCAAGCCAAGTGGAGATCTCACGACATCTTCCCCGATGACACGGAACCCGAAGTTCCCCGCGGAAGACATGGAATATGCCGCCGATAAACCCTCCAACAATCGAAGAAGAAAATGGAACATCGCGTGTCATAGGAGCCCATCCCTAAAAAAAATAAAAATGATGAGTCTTCCAGCCTCGTAGGATCTAGATTATCACTGTGTCTTTTTATTTTTGCAAAGGTCCGCACTTGCATGTATGTACAAAGTTATCTCAATAAAAGAGTCACATTTTCATTCTCTTCTCTCTAGACTTGAGACATTATTCAATATACATTTACTCTTGAAATTGTCTTGCTTGTTATTATCAATTGATTGCTACGTCCCCAAAATGATGAATTGACTTCTAAGCATACTAGTCAATGGGCGACTCATTAAGGACGAATGGACCTAAACACAAATGAAAAAACTCTAATACAACAATTAATCTTGATGTGAACAAATGTTGTGATCAATTGACATGAAGAAACCATTAATGGCAAGTCTTCCCTCATACACATTTCCGATACACAACCCGATACACCTTCCCGAGAGAAATTCCTGATGCACATCAAAGGCATCCCAAGGCAATGAAAAGGCAAGGATGTTGTTGCTCAAATACAACCGTGATCGCGCATGCACAACAAAGGACTCCCCGGATCTTCAACGACAAAGCCGGAAGTGAGGACGTTCCACCAAGGGGCTATAAAGGAGCCAAATCCCAAAACAGCAAGTTGGGGCTAATGTTTCCCCTCTCCCTCAAAAAAAAATAAAAAAAAAATAAAAAAATGAATTCATGTGAAGAGGAAGTTCGCCTCAAAAGTGCACCGCAAAGTCTGCCCCCAAGGGTTTGCAAGAAAGGAAGTCCATGTCAAAAGACAACCAAGAAGGAACTCACTTCAAAAGGCCCGTTCATCCAAAAGAGGGTCCAGCCCAAGGAGTCCACTACAAAGTAAAGTGATCTACATCAACAAAGCAACAATATCCTTCAAAAGGACACCACACCTCGGCAAAGACGGCCCCACGGCCGAACTACGGCGCCCTGAGCTCCTCAAACTGAGGGGAACGTAGGCAACCTTCGGGTCGGTCACAGCATGAGAAAGAACGGTCAAACCATGGCTTTCCCAAAGTAACCTAGCCTCTCCCCCACGGTCCCATCAATGACCAATATACCAGACAATGACCAATTCCCCATAAACACCTTTTTGATCTTGCCATTGATCGAATCTTAATCTTAATTGATCACAACATTTATACATGTTAAGGCTAATTGCTTTTATAATCTTGACTTAATAACAAACATGGTCCATTCAAGCAATCATTTGATGATATTAACGAGGGCAAATTCTCACATTCTCAACAAGTCTTATCCTCTACTTTTAGGAAAGAGCTAAACACTTGTATTCTGTCAAGCAAGGGCTTCCTCTCATTTCATGATACATTGCTCAAAGAGCTCCCAACATAAAGGGCTCTCCTCCCAAATAAAATGCCCTTGCATGTTTCCTTCATGAAAAAATACTTTAAAGCCCCGTTCTATCGAGTCGGCTGGATCACTCATAAAAAAAAAAAAAAAAGACACCAAAAAAGTAGCCCGCTAGGTTGAAACCCGCAGGAGCGGCCTAGGAAAAAAAACAGGGTGTGCATGAAAGACGCAAAAAAGTAGCCCGCTAGGTTGAAAGCCCGCAAGGGCGGCCTAGGCAAAAGAAAGGGTGCGTAATAAAAAAGGGGATGGGTCCCTAACCTCACTTCAAAGGTCAAAAGACGGTATTGGGTCTACGCCAATCAAAAGTCGGAGGACAACATTGGGGCCACCCCGACACATACAATGACATTGGGGCTACGCCGCTACCGACGCCGGCCGAAAACATGGGGCTATGCCGCCACCGACGCCAACAAGGACATGGGTCTACCCCAACATTGATGACTACAAAGACATGGGGATACCCCAACATCAACGACGAAAATGTTCTCTACTCCCGATCGCTCCTAAGAAATGGACAAAGCTCCAAAGGACTTATGCATAAACAACCTCATGGTTAAGTTAAAATCAAAATTTGACTGACATGCTTCATTAAAAGATCCACCTTGAGGAATGAGCACTTTGGAATTTGCCCTTTTGGCATCATGCTTTTGATAAAGATGTGTTTTTCCCCTTTCAAGTCGCGTCGGGAACTTGAGGGTGTGTTTTGTGAAAAAGTTGTGTTTTTTTTCCCTTTCAAACCGCGTGGGAATTGAGGTGTATTTTGAATGTTGTTCGTCCCCCTTTTCAAGTCGCGTCGGGCACTTGAGGGTGTGTTTTGTGAAAAAAAAATTGTTTTTTCCCTTTCAAATCGCGTTGGTATTTGATGGTGTGTTTTGAATATTGCGTTGTCCTCTTTCAAGTCGCGTCGGACATTTGAGGGTGTGTTATGTTGGTCCGTCCCCTTTCAAATCGCGTT
>JAOWBW010000338.1:785967-887219 GCA_026119855.1 Campanula takesimana
ACCAGCGATAACGGACTTTTGAATGGAGAACGCAGCCAGCTCAAGAGTGTCGAGATGGCCAGCAAAGTTTGAGTTACGGCGCCAAGAGAGTATTGACATATGGAAGTGAAAATCGCCGGGCCAGCGATGTACCAAAATTTTTTGGACTCAATTTTAATCCTCGAAAAAATCTCGAATTCCTGTTATTGAAGACATGTCACCTGATGGATCAACCGAAGGGTTTTCATCATCTTTTTTGGGAGAGAAAGGTGGCTGGTTAGTGTTGTGTGTCCATGAAAGAGACTGTAAGATGAAAACAGATGCAAAAGGAGTTGGTATGGGAAAATTTGTCTAGTCTCTTATATTGATAGAGATTGAATTGTTGGACTGATTAAATTTTTGGATAAAATTTACTTATCCAGAGAAATTAAAAAAAAATCCTATTTGAAAAATATTAATAAGCCTGATTTGGAAAGATATTAATTTCTAGTTCATGGTTTATTTCTCTAGTTATCCATCCCCTTGAGTGTTTCTTTACAGTGTTTACTTTCTATTCAATCATTTCAATTCAGAAAAAAAAAAATAAAAAAAAAGCTGAAGCTTTATTATGTATATATACTATATAGGATGACTTCGTCCATTAATAAATGTTGCATTTGATACGTCAACGTTTTTAAGGAATGTATATTGTAACTTTAACCATTTTCTAATTTCAAAATGAGACATTTAATTTGGGCAAACTAAAAAGAAACGAGTGATATTTACTAGGGACGTAGAAAGTACATCCTAACAATGACCTTGTCACACGTGAATCATCTACCTGTATGTAACTATTCAATACTTCCTACTAAAAATTGAGCACGCGGATGTTCAAGTCCAAGTTTCCTAATGATTATTTACTTATGATTTGCACTAAACTAGTTTCGCAGGTGCTTCTAAACTCTGGCAAGTCATCTGGCTTCTTTTTTTCCGAATTACTGCGCATGGTTCATGTACATATTGACTACAAAAAAAAGCTCAATATACAAACCAGTGGTGAAGCCAGGATTTTCCGAAAAGGGGTGTCAAGGTTGCTAGGGCATTTTTTTTTCTCAAAATGAATAAATTCATCATTTTTCTAGTAAATGTCATTTTCTAAAATTTTGAAGGTACTAAAATTGACACATTTCAAAATTCAAGGGGGTCGAATGACCCCCTTCCCTTTGCCCTAGCCTCGCCACTGATACAAACGGTTTTTTACCAATAAGTCTTTAGAAAATAAAGTTATATATTAAAAAAAAACACATATTTTCATATTTAACCAATAAATCATATGTTTAAAATCAAAATACTTAAAAAACTTTAATCTGTTTTAAATGGCAAAAAACCATCTACCCAAATAAATTCTTCCCAGCCTCTTTTATCTTTGACCATCTTGACCACCACCTTCCCACCACCGCCGCGGGCCGCCCTCCACCTGCAAACGCCGCCACCTACCACCGCCGACAAACACCATCGGACTTTCGGCCACAGGACCTCTGGCCACCACCGCCAGACCCCCGACCACCACCCGCCGGACATCCGCCACCTCCACCAACTTTCATCCACAAATATTTAAATAAAATTTGTTTGGTCTTACCAAGGTTTTAACCCATGACCTCTTGCTCTCTAATATGCCTCTACACCACTATATATGCCAAGCCTCTTTATTGTTACTTTTGCAAACTATTATACCTTTAACACAAAAAAGTCACATTTCTCTCTTCTTCTTTTTTTATTTTGAAGTATTCTTCATAATTGAAAAAAATTGCTCAATTATTAACAAACAAAAAATGTGGTAACTAATTTATCATTTTGTCAGAGAGTGTATGTGATAGCCTCGTCACTTTTGACTTTAAACAATTAAGATAGTGGATTATCAGTTATTATACTAACGACTGAGAAGTGCATGACTCAGTTATTATACTCAAACTCATGAGTGAATAACTGAAAAATACATGTGCTGTTTATTATACTAACAACTGAGAAATGTATGTCCCATTTATTATACTAACAACAGAGAATTCTATGTTCCAAATATTATACTGACAACTGAGAAATGCATGTCTCATTTATTATATGAACAACTGAGAAATGTATCTCCCATTATACTCATACTCATGTGTAAACAACCGAGAAATACATGTCCCCGTTATTATACTAACAACTGAGAAATGCATGTCTCATTATACTAAAATCATGTGTAAATAACTGAGAAATGTATGTCTCAGTTATTATGCTAACAACTGAGAAATGCATGTCTCATTTATTATACTAATAACTGAGAAATGCATGTTCTAGGTTATTATAATAACAACTAAGAAATGCATGTCGAGTTTTGCATGTCCGAGTTTTGCATGTCCGAGTTTTTAACAAGTTGAAACTGAAAAAATAGTTTCTAAAATTTGAAACATGTGATGCGTGTATTTGTTTAATTCGTTTTAGAGATACGATTTATACGGTGGTTTCAGATTATTGTTTTGATTTTTAATTTTGAGATATTAACCTTTAATATTTTTGAGTGAAAGAGAAAGGAAGAAAGTGTTAGAAGAAAGTTGGAAGGAGGCTAGGGGCACTCATGTCCAGAAAATATACTAAGGACCATTTCGGTTGGTTTTGAAAATTTCTGTCCGTTATGGTCGTTTCACTTTGGCCAAAAGATGTATTGGTACCTCATATACAAACCTCGATATAAAGGTGAAAAAAAATACATATCTATTTGTTTTGTAGCTTATTGATCAAGACATTAACGATATATTAGAAAGATGTGATAGAACGACTACTGAAGAAATCAGTACAATAAAAATGGCTTTTTCGATACTTAATTACCGACACTGCTATTTCGCGGGGTAATCCACATCGATGTAATGAAAGTGAAGGGCCCACGACATATATAAATGCCATTTTGCAGCACTTTGGGTGAAAAAATCATTTAATTTCGACACTTTTTGTAGCTGTTGTAAATCCATCACTTGTTATCAAATGCCGCTGATTTTCTGCATTTTTTAATAAACATCTAAATTTCTTACCCTTTTTAATAAGTGTCGTTAAATTTCTATCAAGTGCTGCTAAATTTCTGACACATTTTAATTAAATATAGACACTCATTAATTAAATATATTACATAAACATCATTGATATATTACATAAACATCCATCATAGATAGCAACAACCAACATGCACCTACTTCTTCGACCATTCCAAGTCCCCCCCCCCCCCCCCCCACCCAATTGTCAATTGGAGACAATTTGAGTCTCTGTTTTTACGCTCCTATTTTCCCTATGACCCACCATACTACCTCCCGAAATCAAAAGTTTCATTTTTCATAATGATCCAAAGAAACATTAGTTTCATTGACAAAGCAAATTTCATTTTTCATTTCAATAGAGATACAAATTACAATATGCCCATGATAAGTTGGTAACAACTTTGTATATACACAAGTAATATGTTTTTGAAACCTAACAATAACCAATTTTTGAATTCCATGAGAATAATCAAAATTTGAAGGTATTCTTGCTATTACAATTATTACTTATCCACCACATTCATCAAGTTTTGTTAAAATTTTATTGAATTAGTCATTAATGTGTAGATCTACATCCTAACGTCTAGATCCGGTTTTGCATTTGTGTCATGTGTATCTACCAGATTGGTGGGTGTTTGATTGATTGGTGACAGTGTTGATGGTGGTGGTAATGGTGGTGTTGACGGGTGGTGGGAAGTGCCGGTGAATATAGAAGGTGTATTTATATGTTACTAGACTTAATTAAAAAGTTTAAATCTGCTAATCTCCGTTAATTTTATTCCACTACCATTAAATTTGAATACAATGTAGTTTTCTTAATTCCCATTGCCTTTTTTCCGCTATTTGAGTTAGGGCGGAGTGAGTATATCTTTATATATTTAAAATATACTTATATATATAATATATATATATATATATATATATACTCCCTCTGTCCCGCTCGACTTGGGACGATTTTCCATTTTGGGCGTCCCACTCGACTTAGGACGGCCCAAAATGGAAAGGTTATACTACTTTTTAATTTAATAGGACCCACTTGTCATACTCACAACAACAATCTTTTACTATTCCTCCCACTCATTATCTCTCATACTTTACTTTTTATACTCACAACACTTCTTCCGCTCATTCTATTTCCTCTTAAAATATAGTTTTTTTCTTAATCCCCGTGTCGGAACCAAAAATCCTAAGTCGGGCGGGACGGAGGGAGTATATATATATATATATAGGGTTGCGCTTCTGTGAGAACCATTTTATATGAGAACCGTGAGAACCAATCATAACCATTAGATTAGGAAAAAAATCAAGGGTCCAGATGTTAGATACATTGGATACACTTGGATACATTAGTTAATTTTCGAAAAACATTGGATACATTAGTTTTAACATAGTGTATCCAAGTGCAACACTTAGATACAATACTTATTAACCTATTGTATCCAAGTGTAATATCGAATTTTTTGTAGTGTATCTAAGTGTATCAATTGTATCTAACATATGGACCCTTGATTTTTTTTCTAATCTAATGGTTATGATTGGTTCTCACGGTTTCACGATATTTAGGTTCTCATTTGAGCACCTACCTATATATATATATATATATATATATATAAACGAAACATATATTTTTCTGTTTTTTTTTCAATAGCCATTGAAAGATCGTAGCAAGTTTATTTAAAAATGCGACAACAAGGAGGTTGCAAAATAGCGACAGAAAATGGCGACGGTGTGGTGGTCTCAAGCACGCGACCGTTTGTTTTGTTGACATTCTCATTTGACAAAGACTTTTTGCTTGACTTTTAGTGGTCACATTTAATGACGAGAGTTTGGATCTGCCTAGGTCGTCGTCATTTACGCGTTTTAGCGACTACATTTTTCATATGGAGACGTTTTCGCCGTTGATATTATTGATTATCCTATTAGTGTATGATGTCTCTACATTCGTGACACTCATATTATTTGTCTCTAATTCAGTGACACATAGGTTGAAGTCACTCATTTGATTCTGATTTGGTGACAAAAATTTTATTTGTTTATGTTTTATCTTTCAATCATACATATAACGTGTGTCGTCTAGTTTTATCCCTAATTTTTTTGGAAATAGCTTTCTGTAAGTACTCAAAAATCTATGCCGGTAATACTTTCCGGCACATTTAAGTTGCTACAAAATTACCAGCACTTTTGGACGTGTCGCAATTCCCCACACTTTAAGAAATGCCATTAATTTTCACTAGAATTTTAGAGCATTTTAGAGTGAATAATATAAAAAATGCACTTACCCGGATTTAACCCACGACCATATGAATATGAAACACGTCTTCTACCATTATGGATGTTTATGTAATATATCAACGACTTCTTTATATATATATATATATAATGGGTATCTATATTTAATTAATGAGTGTAGTATTAGTTGAATTGTGAACATGTAAAATTAGATTTTTCATAATGGAGTTGTGTTATGGGAAGTTTGGAGAATTTTACTTCCATCGTCCCAATGAATGTCTATTTTTCTTGAAAACTTTGTCCCTAAAGTTATTTGCCAAAATAATTTTCACTATTCACTATAATGTTGCAAAACTAAAACATTAGAAAGTAGATATCAAGAAAATTCATACATCTTTACCATTAAATTTTATAAAGATTAAACAGTTTTAAAATGTTTATTTATGAAAACAGACATTTATTTTGAGAAGAAGGCAATTCCATATTGAGCCTAATATTAAGTTGTTTTTTCAAGATCATTAGAGGCTCATCGTGTGAGGTTTTTCCTGTGTAATTGTTGTTATGTAATAGTTGTTTGTGCTTAATACACAATTTTTGTGCATCTGTTTTATTAATTTTAATAAGAGTTTTTGTGGATGTTTCATTAGAGGAAAAGGAAAATGCACTTAGGAGAGAAGATCCTGTTGGAGGTATGCAGGTGAAAGTGATTAACGACAGTAATCGATCGCCTACAATATAAGCGATCGATTACTAAGTCTGATGTTGTTGATTGAAATGGTGGATTAACTAAGTCTGATGGGATTTTGATATTGTTTTCCATGTGTTGTGTATGTTAGGTTAGGTTAAATCATGTACGAAGTAATTGTTGATAAATAATTTTGAAGTATTGTTAACTCAATTGAATTGTGGGGAAATCCGTATGTTTATAAGGATTAAGCAAGTAACTGTCGAGATTATATAGTGTTAAAAGTTTCCAATATATTATGAAAATAGTAAAATTTCCATATTTGTTTTTTGTCAAAAATTTCTATAGTTACTAACAATCATGTAAACGAAAAAGAGATCGGCTATTTCCATAACTGGCATTGAATACATCAGAATTCAATATGAAAGAATTTTGCAATTTAAATTTTTAATCATTTATTGTGTTTTCATACGTTCTTTACTTCTCTTTTATGATTTTCAAAAAACATTATTGGATCATGCATAAAAATAACTAAAAATTATGCACAAAATAACGAAAGTAAACGAAGTAGCTAACGAATAAAATGTTGAGGCTTTTTTTTTTCTTTCTTTTACTGAAAAATCAGAGACTAAAGTAAAAAATAAAACTATATCATGATTTTGAGATAAATGTATTAATTGCATAAAACTGAATGGCTAGTCCTTTAAGCGATTGAATTTTTAAATAATAGCTTTTTTAAAAAATAATTACCAAAACAACAACCCTAAAAACTTATTTACCAAAGTAACACTTTTTGCTAAAACCGGAAGTGGGGTTTTCCGGTTTTAATGTTGAATCCGGAAGTCCCACTTCCGGAATTGACCTTTTCCTTTTTTTTTTGCGAAATCTGTTTTTTTTTTTTTTTTTAAATCGGAACTGGTATTTCCGGTTTTAAGTTTTTTTTTTTTTTTTTTTTTTTTGAAATAACAAAAAAATTAAAACCCCACCCACCGAAAATTGATTTGGCTTTTTTTTTTTTCGAAATCTGGATTTTTTAATTCTTTAAAAACCACCCATGCAAGAAAAGAGAAAGGGGAAGGCATAGGGGAAAAAAAGAAATGATTATTCTTTTTTTTATAAAAAATGATTGGAGAACGTTGATTTTATAGGATAGAATAAACTTGTCCACAAATCCAACATTAATACATAAATCCAATTATTCAGTGACCACATCCCGGTCACATAGGAAATAAATAAATAAACTTGTGCACAAATTTCTGTAATATTTTAGAATTTTATGTATTGTGTGTCAGATGGTGAAAGATAAAGGATAATGGGAAGGGTTTCTTTTCTTCTTTTCTTTTTTTTTCTTTCCCTATGCCTTCTACTGGGTGGGTTTGGTTTTTAAATAATACTCCCTCCGTCCCACAAAATGATCTTCTCATTTGCTATTTTTCGTTGTCACAAAAAATTCTTCATATTTCTATGATTTAGGCTTAAAAAAGTGTATAAAGTAAACATGGCTAGTGAAGCAAGTTTTTATATATCCTTAAAAAGTTTGAATAATCAAATGTGATTATCATTTTGGACGGAGGGAATGGAACTGCATACAAGTAAAAAAAAACAAAATTGTAAACCAAGATAGAATCACACAGGTACACACACATAAAAAAAGGCAGTTTTTTGTTATTTAAAAAAAAAAAAAAAAAAACTTAAAACCGGAAATACCAGTTCCGGATTTAAAAAAAAAAAAACAGATTTCGCAAAAAAAAAAAAGAAAAGGAAAAAGTCAATTCCGGAAGTGGGACTTCCGGATTCAACATTAAAACCGGAAACCCCACTTCCGGTTTTAGCAAAAATGTTACTTTGGTAAATAAGTTTTTAGGGTTGTTGTTTTGGTAATTATTTTTTTTAAAAGCTATTATTTGGAAATTCAATCCCTTTAAGCTTATTTTTATCGGGTTTATTTTTCTACCCAAAAATGATCTTCTTGTTTTATATTATTACAATTATTAATTGTATACATATGTTCTCGACCGCACAATATCTTGAAGTATTTTTGACATTTTGGCCCAACTTTTTCCAACTTTATTTTTCTTTAATTAGGTGATTGGTTACTGGTAATGGATGGTACAAAAAACAAAATTATCTATTCTACAAATATAGTTATTGTCACGTTATTGTTTTATTAAACACACTTTCCTTATAGTCTAAATATTTGTTATCCTTTCACAAAAAAAAAATGTTATTTGGGTTATTTGGCAATGTGTTTTAAAATAACTAATCAGAAAGTAGTTTTTTTTTTAAAAAAAGTAGACGTGACAAAATTAACCCATTATCAAAATTTGTAATTCTATAAGACCATGTACAGTGGTTTCACACAAAAAAACCATTCAACACCCACTTTATCACTCCACATCAGATTCTCTCTCTTCCAACTCATCCATTCAACACTCATTCAACAAACACCCTACAATGGTTTGTTTAATCCCCCATTCAACACTTTTCCAACTCATCATCCTATACCCCACCACTTAAAATTTAATTTTTATTTTTATTTTTATGATTAGTGTTGAAATAGTTATTATTGGGATCCATTTCAAGAAAAAAGATGGGTTTTTTTTTTTTGTGTCGGAATACGATGAAACTTACGTCAATTTAAAGAGAAAAAAAAAATAGGAATTTTGGTGTAAAAAAAAAAAAAAAAAAC
Organism: Campanula takesimana; assembly: GCA_026119855.1. NCBI lineage: Eukaryota > Viridiplantae > Streptophyta > Magnoliopsida > Asterales > Campanulaceae > Campanula > Campanula takesimana. Next base: position 794,597 of record JAOWBW010000338.1, read on the forward strand.
AAACATTTTTTTGTGAAATAATTGAGCTCAAATATTGGGATAAAAAAAACTTGTCAGCCAATCAGAAGCCGACAAGTGTCAACACCATAAAAAAAAAAAAAAAAAAAAAAAAAAGGCCCCTCCGACGCAGACGCGCCCTTGTCTGCGCGTGTAGTACAAAATAACCAAAAAATTCACACTCCCCCAATTCACCAACCATTGCACACATTAAACCAAAAAAAATTGTGAATTTCCATTCACACCATTTTTCCCACACCATTGTAGATGGTCTAAGGGTAACTGACACAACCTATTGATGAATCCATTAAAATCTAATGAATGTAAAGGATAAGTATATTTGTTTAATAAGAATGTTTTTAATGATAGGGATAAATCACAGTAATAAATACTCCCTCCGTACAAAATAACTGTCGCTATTGGTCAATAAGATGTAATTTTGACCAATAATTTAAATAAAAAAATAATGATGCTAATAAAAATCTAAAAATTTTCATTGTATTATAATTAATAATACTTTTAATAACAATTTTTTAGAATTTTATTATGATCATTATTTTTTATTTAAATTTATCGGTCAAACTTATATATGTTTTGATCAAAAATGACAATTAAATTGGACCAGAAGGAGTAAAAGGTATTGGGATAGACTTGTGTTATAATAATAAGAAAGTAATAAGACACTCTTATCCATACAAAATGATTTTTTTTCTAAATTGGTTATCATCCATATACTATAAATCTTATTAAACCCCCAACTCTTATCCGTACCAAATTATTTTTTTTCTAAATTTGGTTATCATCCATATACTATAAATATTATTGAACCCCCCCCCCTACCCAATCATATCTTAATTTATATTATTCACATTCTTACAACATATTCCAACTAGCTCCTATTTCAATGGAAACCCTACCCGCAATCCCAATTCTTGTTCCAATTCAACCACATTGGAGGAAACCAACCCCTGCACCAAACAGGATATCGTTTTTTCGATCAAGACTCCCGATATCGACATTCCTAGTCACCTTCCTTTGCATTCATACATCTTCGAAAACATTTCAAAGTTCAGTGAACGCCCTTGTTTGATTGAGGGAGCTACCGGCAAGGTATATACTTACGCGGATGTCGAGGTTACATCGCGAAAAGTTGCTTCTAGCCTTAGCAAACTCGGCATTAGCCATGGCGATACGATCATGCTTTTATTACCAAACATGGCCGAGTTCGTTTTGCCTTCTTTGGCGCTTCTTACCTTGGCGCCATTTCGACAATGGCTAATCCCTTGTTCACGAGCGCCCAAATCATCAAGCAAGCCAAGGACTCAAACGCGAAAATCATCATCACACTTGCATGTCACGTGGACAAGGTGGAGAATTCGCGTCCGAAAATGAATTGAAGGTGATATGCGTTGACACGGCTCCAGAAGGTTGTTTGCACTACTCAGAACTAATTCATGGAGACGAGAATGAATTTTCGCCGGAGGTTATTAAGATTTTGCCAGAAGAGGACGTGGTGGCGCTCCCCTACACGTCCGGCACAACGGGGATACCAAAAGGAGTAATGTTCACTCACAAAGTAGTTGTGACCAACGTTGCGCAACAAGTGGACGGGGAGAACGCGAACATGTACATGCACAACGAAGACGTGTTGATGTGTGTGATGCCTTTTTATCACATGTTCGCACTTAGTTCGATCTTGTTTTGTGGGTTAAGAGTTGGAGCGGCCATTCTGATAATGCAAAAGTTTGAGATAGTGCCATTTTTGGAGATGATAGAGAAGTATAAGGTGACAGTGGGGTCATTTGTACCCCCGGTTGTGTTGGCGATAGCAAAAAGCAACGAGGTGGATAAGTATGACTTGTCGTCGGTAAGGATGATGATGCTTGGAGCAGCTCCGTTGGGCAAGGAGCTTGAAGATAATGTGAGAACAAAGTTGCCTAATGCCAAACTTGGTCAGGTATTCAAATAACTGTATTTTTTTTATTTTTTTTTTTAAATTTTTGCCTAATGGAATAGGATTTAAAATAGTTGCAGCATACGTTCAACCACTCAAATAAAATGCGGGGCCTTTGATGCAACCAAGCAACAAAAGCCCCGCAATAGTTTGTTGTTGGTCCCTATACAATTTGCTTTTTTTTCTTTTTGTTTATTGCTTTTTTCTAAAAAAAAAAGTTAATGAATAAATGCGCTCTTGAAAAATAGAAGGAAAAAAAATTACATATCCAAATAAGGACTTAACTTTACTTTTTTTTTCTTTTTTTTTTTGAGTTGGTTTTGGGGAAACTAGTTCTTCCATAAGTTATAAAAAATCCATTTTTTAACCCTTTAAACCCTAAGCCTTAAATCCTAAAGGGCCTAAACCCTAAACTTTAACCCCTATAAAAACATGACTTTTTATAACTTATGGAAAAACTAGTTTCCCCCAAAATTTTTCTCTTTTTTTTTTGGTAAAAGTCAAAAGTGCCCAATTGCAAAATTGAAACAAATCAAGTTGATTCCGTGTTTGTTTTACCTTTTAATCTTACACTCCATTAATTCACTGTCACCAATTCACTATTCATTCTGAATGTTTCATATATTACGTGCAAATTATTAACTTTAAGCTATAATAATTTTATTTTATTTATATATATATATATAAGGGCAAAGTGCAATTTGGTTTCTGATATTTACATAAGCTTGCAATGTTGCTCCCAACAGTTCAATTTCGCAATTTGGTATCCTAACATTTACATTTTTTAGCAATGTGGCTACAAAACCAACACCCAGTTAAAATTCTAACCAAATAACACCCATGTGACTAGCACATGTCTATTAAATGGACAAAATGGTAATTCTCAAGAGGCAATGTGCCGCTCATGTGAGGTTTTCTTTTGTTATTTACCTTATTCATTTTGTAGTTTAAAAAATATAGATTAATTTAATATTTGACATATGTATTATTTTATTTGGTACTTATAATTTATGTATTCTTTACAAAGTCATTTATTTCTCTAACCATAATTTAATATTTTATTTAATAATAAAAAAGAAACTAAAACACTTTTAAAATTATATAATTGGGAATTACAAATATTTCGTAAAAAACAAGTAAAAATATATAAGTACATTTTATGTTAGATTATAACTCAAAATAATTTTGCAGCCACATTTACGATAATTTATTAAGCGTTTTAGAAGTGAAATAAATTTTCTTAAATACTTTTATTCAAGTTAAATGAAATAAATAATGATTTTATTGTTGCAAATGACAGGATAAGAAAGTATTATTTTTTTTCTTTTAAATTTAATTATACAAATTAAAGGCAGGAAAGAGAGAGAAGTCATACATGTTTAATCTAAATTAAACAAATTAAAATAAGAAAAAAAAATTATGATTTTGTTTGTTATATTGTTTTGGAAGGAAATTAATATGTAATATAATCAAACCAATAAATTCAATAAATTAATTTATAAAAATAATTATGCTAGGAAAGAGAGAGAAGGCATACAACTTTAAAACTAAATACTTTATCTTAACTGGAAATGGTATTTATGTCAAAAAAAAAATAATAATAAACGTGATGATCTTATTAAAAATGCAGTTCAATGACCATTTTATTCATTTAAAAGACATGTGCTAGTCACATGGGTATCATTTCGTTAGAATTTTAACCGGGCGTTAGTTTTGTAGCCACATTGCAAAAAAAATGTAAGTGTTGGGATACTAAATTGTGAAATTAAACAGTTGGGAGCAACATTGCAAACCTATGTAAATGTCAAGAACCAAATTGCAATTTGCCCATATATAAAATCATTCGTGTCCAAAATGTGATGTACAGTTGTCTTTCATATGGTAGAAATTTTTTATGCCCTTTAAAAATTTAAAGACATAAAACTAGTTTTTGGTCCAACCATTATATAACAACCAAAATATTTTCCTTTACTTGATTTAAGTAATAGATATTGAGAGGTTTTTGTAAGTTAGCAAAAATATAATAATATTTTTACCCTTTAAGAAAATGAGTGTTTTAATTATTTGTGCAGGGTTATGGAATGACAGAGGGAGGACCGGTTATAGCAATGAGCTTGGCTTTAGCAAAGGAACCATTCAAGATCAAGTCGGGGGCTTGTGGAACTGTGGTTAGAAATGCTGAAATGAAGATCGTTGATGTTCATACCGGTGAATCTCTACCACGTAACCAGCGTGGTGAGGTTTGTATGAGAGGGAACAATATCATGAAAGGTGTAGTTTTTGTATGATTAACAACTTCTTTCATTCATGCCAAAATTATGTTCACTTTTTTTTTAATCAAAAACAAAACATACATTCATTTTAATACAAAGATAATACTTTATTCATATTGTTGTTTATATTTGAATACAAATATTTTTCAGATTAATTATTTTCCTTTCTTATGTTTCCTAGCAATTGTTAGTATATTGCCCTACTTGTCAAAGGAATAAATGTCAGTATAGTTTTCATCACCATTGCATTATAAGGGGTTAATTTCATAGCCCACCCTTGAGGTTTGGGCAAGTCTCAGTGCCCCCCTTGAGGTTTGAATTCGTCTCACTGACCACCCTTTTGCAATAAATTGACTATTTTACCCTTACTTTCATATAAAGATAGTCTTGTCTCTCATTAAACAAATCAATTACTAATTAAATTACAAATTCAAATAACATTTTATTTTTGGAGAAATTTAAAAATAAGTATTATATTTAAGCTCAATGTACATTACGTATATAAATCAATAAATTAATAATTACCAATCAACTATTTCTCGCAATTATCTTTTGTAAATTAACTCCTAAGAAATTATTATAATTCTACAATTAATCATATAACCATCTCAATAAAGTATAAACTCAAATAACATTTTTTTAGCAATTTAAAAATATTTTGAAGAAAAATTAATTTTAATATTTATCATGATGAAATAATAATAATACTATGCTCTAAATTTTAATATTGTATAGTCTCTATTTCAAAAAATAATGACAATCATTTTTAAATTTTTTATTCCAATAATTTTTTTTCTTTAAAAACTATATGGTTATTGGAATTTATTCTTTATTATTATTGGAATTTTTCTTTATTATGTTAGCTTATGGTTATCAAATATTAAAAATAATAATTAATGTTTATTTTTTGACATAGGGAGTATCAAATTTTAATTTTCTAAAGCATAAAATTGTTATTTGAATTTATATTTTATTAAGTTGTTTATATAGTTATTTTTTTCAAAAATATAATTATTTGTGGAGTAAATTTAAAAAACATTTATATTGAGAAAGATAGATAGTTATTTATTTGTTAATTTATTTACTTATATATAGGCTAAGTGAGCATAACAAAAAAATATTTTTCATATTATATTAGATTTTGTAGTAATTTAATTATTCAATGAATTTATTTAATGAGCGATAAATGCACTAATTAAATTAAAGTGGGGGTAAAATAGTCAATTATTGTCAAAAGGGTGGTGAGTGAGACGAATTCAAACCTCAAGGGGGGCAGTGAGACTTACCCAAACCTCAGGGGTAGGCGGTGAAATTAACCCGCATTATAAGTATCTTTCAAAAGGATTTACTCTAGCTATAATAATGAATTGTAATTTGTCCTGAAATTTGAAATTGATTCGAAATATTTTGATAGAATTTGGGTATTTTTTTTTTTTTTTTTTTTTTTTACAATTTGAGCTTCAGGTTACCTAAACAACCCAGAGGCTACAGCGAGAGCAATAGATAAAGAAGGGTGGCTACACTCAGGAGATATAGGATTCATTGACGACGATGATGAGCTTTTCATTGTAGATCGAATGATAGAACTGATCAAATACAAAGGCTTCCAAGTAGCACCCGCCGAGCTTGAAGCCCTTCTCCTCACTCATCCTAACATTTCTGATGCTGCCGTTGTCTCGTAAGTATCTTATACAATATATATCATTATATTGAGCAAACAAATTCTTAATATTCCCAACAAAATTCCATTTTCCTAAAATTATGTTATTTATTAGCCGTGATTTTGGAATCACGGTTTCAATCACAAAAGATATCACCACAAATCTTAAGTATATCTATACAACAACCGTATCTTTTGTGACTGAAACCGTGATTCCAAAATCACGGCTAATATTATTAACTTACCGTTGAATATTTCAGAATGATCGACGAAGAAGCGGGAGAGGTTCCTGTTGCATTTGTGGTGATAACTAATGGATCCACCATTACTGAGGATGAAATCAAGCATTTCATCTCAAAACAGGTACCTTTATTTTCTTAGTTTTTCTTTTCATTTTTTTTTAAATGTACTTTGTTGAGTGTATGTTTTAAATTTTTTTTATCAAAAGAACTAAACATGTGTGCTTTGACCATATGCAGGTGGTGTTTTACAAAGAAATAAACCGAGTATTTTTTATGGATGCTATTCCTAAAGTGGCTTCCGGCAAAATTCTTCGCAGGGACTTGAGAGAAAGATTAGCGGCTATGATTTCAAATTAATTTAATTTCTTGAGATAAAGTTAAGGGTGATTACACCTCTGATTGAATTTGTCATTTTTTTTTTTTCTATTTTTAAAGTTGTGTGATTTGTCTGAAAAGGCCTACTCTTATATCTAAGGCCAATTATTTTGGAACTAAGAATTTTTATATGTTATTATTTGTTAATTAAATTCTATTGCAAGTAAAATTGTTTTTGCCATCTATTATTTAAATTGAATCTGTGATTTTGCCTTCCAACTAGTAACAGAGACATTGTTGCATATGGATAATAATGCATGAAAAAATCTTTTAAAGTAAGTTTTATAGTACAGTAGCATAGAGAAAGAATTATAACCATATGCATATAACCCAAATTTTTGAGATGAAAGTGAGTGTTATCAAACTATTGATAGATAATTAATTGTCAGTACTTTGGTGAGGAACTTATGAATCCCCTCATTATTAATCAAAGGTGTTAATGACCAAGCTTTTGTAAACTTAAATGAGACTGAAATTAAAATATTAGATGAGTTGGAAAAAATAAAATAAAAACATAATTGGAGCAAAAATTGATTAAGAGCTTGGAGCATAAGAAAAAAAATTAGTTAATTGATAAATTATTGCTTTCCTACATTTTTTTTATTTTTTGAAATTTTGCTTTCCTTCATAAATAGTTTAAAACCCAAATCAATGGCGGATTGCAATCTGTTTCTCTTTAGCTAATCACATTTCGCAAATCAAGTCCATGTAATTATTTAAAGAGTCATTACGTTCTAAAGAACATATAAACCTACACCCACTTGATTTCTATCACGGCATCAAATAGATATATTAATCAAAGCATTGGTCTACGCTTTAATCCCCAAAATCAATGGCGGAGTTAAAACCCTAAATTGTTAAAAAGGCCAATAATGACTAGTTCAATTATTGAAACCCTAGAAACGTGATTAAAATACTTTGACAAACAAGAATGAGAAATAATACAAGATTAATATTAAAGCATAAAATTGATAAAAAATTACCTTCAATTAGCTACATGATTGATAAAAAATACTAAAAACCTAGTCTAGTATTTATAGGGAAAATTAAATCTAAAACCTAAACTAAAAAGGAATTGAAAAAGAAAAAGGAAATCAAAAGAAAAAGGAAACTAATAAAATCAAAATCCTAAAATAAAAAGAAAACTATATAAAAAAATATTATGCTTGCTTGCGGCTGACTTTTTGGGCTGAATTCCGAATTTACATTTTAGTCCCTAGAGTTTCATGATTTTGCAGTTTAGTCCCCAGACTTTTAGTTCATTATAGTTTGGTCCTGAAGTTTTAGAATTGGAAGATTGGTCCCTGGATCCTTCAGATTTTTGCACAACAGTCCTTGTCCTTCACAACTTTGATCAATTAAGCTCATTTTCTCTTCCTTTCTTCTAGATTGAGCACATAACCACCCTACACAACAAAAACACAAAAAAGAACATAATCAAATAACAAAAGCTTGAGAACAAAGCAATAATTAAGCCTAAAAGTATCCAATAGAATGAGTAAAAACTCATTCATCAACAACTAAACCAATGTCACACTTTTTAAAAAGAATGTAACACTCTTTTTTCAAATGTAACACGTTTTTTTTTTTTCAAATGTAACATTTTTTTTAAATGTACCACAATTCTGTGCGATAGATTAAGATAACATAAAGATTGACAACTAAAACTAATGTCACACTTTTTCTAAAAGAATGTAACACTCTTTTTTTCAAATATAACACTTTTTTTTTCAAAATTAACATAAGATTAACAAACTAAACTAATGTTACATTTTATAAATAATAAATGTAATATTTTTTCCTCAATTGTAACAGATTATATTCTTAAATGTAACATATATCTAAAAGTGTAACAATTTTTTATTGAGAAAGTAACAATTGAAATGCAAACCCGATTATATATATGAATTTTTACTCTTTTTTAAAGAAGAAAAGTAACATTTACTAAATAAAAATGTTACATTCATCTATATAGAAAATTATAATTATATATTCACTTTGTTACACTTCAAATGTTATTTTTCTAACCACAAAAACTATTAAACAATTTAAATTTTCTTGTAAAATTGTTGTTCCATTTGACTGTAAAAGTGTTACTTTTTGAATATGAAACTGTTACTTTTATCAGAACAGAGTGTTACATATCAGCTGACAAAGCAACTCAACTTTTTGTGTGTAAAAAAATATGTTTTTTTTTAAAAAAAAAAAATCAAACCATATCATGACCTATGTAGTTTTATTCGTCTCGTCGAGACGAACACAACGGTATTTTTTTAAAAAAAAATTCCGAGTTATAAAAATTAAGATATAGCATTTTAAAGTTAATGGTTTTTTTTTAACTTGTCACGTGTCGCGCTGGGAGTGGAGGAGCGCTGGCGGGCGGGTAGAAGAGGCGGGTCGGATGGGTTTGACCCGCGGGTCATGCCCGTTGCACGGCGTACAACCGTTGTACGCAAGACTTTGTCAAAACTTAATACCTTAATACCACTGTCTCAAAATGAATTCCAATTAAATTTTCTCTTGGTCAAGAGAAAATTTAAATTTTTTTTGAACATTTATTTTACGACAGATGGAGTACAGGATTTTAATTTGACAGTTATGCCGATGGTGGGGAGAGTGATGCATCGGCGGTCGTGGCAGCGGGGAAGAAGATGTGGCGTGATTGGAGAGAGGAAGACAACAAGAGTACTGCCGCGAAAGAGGAATAATGGCAGTCAAGCGATGTCAGACATTGACAAAGGAGGAATGCCGTGTTGAAAATGATTTAGGAAATTAGGTTTGACCTAACATTAACCAAATTTTCATATGGGTTTTAATTAATGAAATATAAGATAAATTACAAAATTGTAGTCAACGTCGTGAGTGGATTAAGAAGATGCATTTATTTTTTCAAAAACATTTTCGTGTGAATTAATGACAAACATAGGTAAACTACTAATGAGATTTGAATCGTATGTTGAGTGTATTTGTTTGATTCATTTTGACGATACGATTAAAACAATGGTTTTGGATTGTTTTTTCGATTTTGAAATCTTGCATTTTAAAATTTTGTAGGAAAAAAGGAAGAGAGACAAAGAGGAAAGAGAATGTAAATGTAGCAGATAGATCCCCAAACTAGCATGCAAGCCAACATAGCACGAGAATAAGTGCGCTTCATCAACAGAGGCGAGTAAATTGCAAAACATACATGCGTACTATCAGATTATTGCAACTTCCCACTTGTATTGTCAAAACTCCCAATGTCACCTGCGTTCTTTAGTTTATTAACAATTTGACCGAGTTTTAACTGGTGTTACAAAATTAACGGGCTTGTACACTTACTTTTCAAATGTGGTCATTGAAGTTTATTTTATATGCAATGTCCTCATCCCTCTCACGGAATTGACAAATTTTTAACAGGAGTTGGTCATGTGCTATCACATGATTAACATTCTTATTGTTGAATTAATTCAAAATTAACAGATTAATTTCACAAAAAAATGACCAACCTAACTCATGAACCTCTAAAAAAAGCCATTATTTCCGATGATATCCGGAATAGAGTCCGGCTACCAAATCCTAAAATTCAAACTATTCAAAACTTGATATTACAAACCTAAATCAAGAAATTTAAAATTGAGAATTCCAAAAATCAAAATAGTTTCCCAAAAACCAAGATATTCTAAATTCGAAACTCCAAATTAAGCATAAGCTTTCACCATTTTTCCACAAATCTAAGAGCCCCAAATACCTAATGGATTCAAACCTTACAAATACCTAATTGATTAAAGTCAATCCAAGAAAAAGAAAAAAAAAATAATAAGCTATCGCATGTTTCTTGAATCATCTTCTAAATCTAAAAGCCCCAAATACCCAATGGATTCAAAGCTTACAAATACCAAATTGATTAAAGTCAATCCAAGAAAAATCGAAAAAAAGGCTTTCGCATATTTCTTGAATCATCTTCTCCCTCTCGTTGATGGTTCTGTTAGAATCTCCAAATCTGAGGTTAGTCGGGGATCTTGAGTCTGTAAATCATAGTCGCTTAAGGTCTTTAATAGGATGTACGCGACGACATTGAATGGACAGTACGAGTTCCCCGGACATATGAACGACAAGGGAGAGAGATGGGTCAGATCTGATTTCAAAAACAGATCCAGATCCGATTTCAAAATCACTTGCAGATCTGAGTAAGAGATGACTATCGACTTGAGTGTATGTGTATGTGGAAGTGGTGTTTTGGTTTATAAATATGATATATAGGGTTGAATGTGTGCATTTCTCTCTCTGTGTGTGTGTGTGTGCGCGCGCGCGTCTGCTGGGTGTGGTGAAGAGGTTGATGGTTGTTCATGTTGATGCTTCTATCAATTGAAATTGAGTTTTGAAAATTTGAGACTTAGGTTTACTTAGGGGGTGGTAATGGTGGTAGTGGTGGTGTTAAGGGTGGTCTTGGTAGTATTAGGGGTTAGGGGTAGCGGTGGTGTTGTTTGTCTTGTTGGTAGTGAGATGAAGAAGAGTAAGAAGATGAAGGAGATGAATTTGACAATAAACTAGTTGTATTTACCAAATGTTAGTCAAGTAATAGCACATGACCGGTTACAAATTTGACTATTCGATCAATAGGGTGAGCGCATTGAAAAAAAAAAACAAATTTTAATGATCATATTTGAAATATATTTGCACAATGCCGTTAATTTTTAACGCCAGCTAAAAAATCGATTAAATTGTTAATTAACTAACGTACGCAAATGAAATTGAGAGTTTTGACAGTACAAGTGGAAAGTTGCAATAATCTGATAGTACGCAGCTGTGTTTTGCAATTGAGTAAACTGCTTTTCTGCCCCCTCGTACTATGGCCCCAACATCAATTTGACACTCGTACTATTGAAACGCTAAATGTATGATGCGTACTATTGTTTTATATACAAAATTAACCAACATTTTATTCAGTCGTTAACTTTTTCTAACGCACGTTATTTTTTCTAACGAGCATTAATGTCGCGCCCCGACCCGTGGTCCTACTTGGCCCCACGTCCGGGACACGCACGGAAGACGTCATAAAACAATTTAAAGGAAATTTTTCGAAATATACTTTCATAAAAAGGGTCACACGACCAACACAACTACTTGAAACTTGACTTGAAGTCATAAAACAAACCAACTTTCACAACGAGTACTGAGCCACTTGGCCACAACTTTACTTACAAATATACAACACTTACATCTACTAAAAGAGATGATACAAAACTAAGTCACGGGTACACTACCCAAAAGGTGTTACATTTACATAATGTATCCTTTAACATACACACCACTTCCCAAAAGTCTTACCAAAGATCCTCTTCCCGACGTCCTCCCTGTGTGTGAACTATCCCCTGGGCTCCTTATCTAAAACGGTAAACAAATAAGAGGTGAGAATAAATCTCAGTAAGTTACTAAAATGCAACTACATTACATGCTTATATGATAAACATAAAGGAACAATGTCACAAATGATCATATAACCTATAGCACATAATATGAGAGGCTCCCTATCGCCAACCGTCCCATACCGGTTGGAAATAACGACCAACTCATCATACAACACATAGTGTAGGAGTAAACTCCTACGAGGATACCAAGCCAAGGTTTACCGAAATAACATGATCATCAGAGAAAACCATCTGAGAAAACCATCTGAATAACCAACTGAGAAGACCATCTGTCTGAAACCATCTGAGCAGCATAAATAGCTGAAGCCGGGATCCCGAAAACCAACCCATAACCAACAGAACCACAGTAACAACGAGGCAGCATCAATAGCTGAGACAGGTTCCAGAACCATATAACATAACAACAACAATAGCGGGAGAAAATGACACAAAGTCATACCCCTAAATGCTCACGCGAGGGAGCGAGTTCATCCCAGCCAAGGCCAATCTGGACTGAGGAAATAGGTCCAGTGGAAAAGCCTTATAGTGCACTTAACTGATGCCACTACAAATCCTTCCACCTCCACTCGATAACATCCCAACCTGGGAAATAGGACCAGTGGAAAAGCCTTATAGTGAACTTGGCTAGTGTGCCACTATAATGCTTTCCACCTCCACTCGATAACACACAAAACCAGCTGGACTTTCAACAAAGAGCACAGTAATAAATACTTGCTAAAACAACAACCAGGGCATGATTCCATAGAAGGAAACCACACAAGCTCATCATAGAGAAGTAAACACGTTTTCACAATAATGTGCACAATCTTGACATTAAGTCACCACACAATCCATCTACACAATCACATTAAGTCAAACCCGATCACAAAGGACCAATTCTATCATTTTGATACCTCATAACAATTATCTAGGCATCCTAGGACATTGCCTAAGACCTAGCCCAATACTTAACGAAAAACAAACAAGTTGTTAAAATTCAGACCGCTCGCCCGCTCTACCTGCTTGACTCGACCGAGCGGATCGGTCGAGTCCCCATTTTTGCTCGGCCGCTCACCAACAACCCAACCTTCGACAATGGCCCACTCGGCCGCTCCAAAGCAGAATGGCCAATTTCCAGGAAAAACTTACATGAACTCAAATCACTTACCACATCTTACCCAAGTTTATGACCAAGTCTTACAAATGCTTCATACTCAAAGACACCAACATATATTTGTACTACTTACAACATCAATTTTCATAGCATTCCCACACTAACAACACTAACAAGATATGTAACAAGAAATTACTACTCCCTCCGTTTCACCGTTTCACAAGTATAATTATAATTTTTCTAATATACTAATATACCCACTTTATGATACTTTCACTCCTTTCCCCGTCCCATAAATAATAGTATAATTTTATAATACATTTATTTAACATTTATCTCAAGTTAATATTTTACCGTCCCACGAGTAGGAGTATAACTTTTATTACTATTTAACACTCCAGGAGTATTCTAACATACTCAAAACATTCTTTCAAAATCATTCATCACAAACCCAGCACATGTTAACACTCCCTTCGTCCCAAATTTACAAGTATATAAAAAGTATACCCAAAACCTTATTTTATCACATATAAAGCATATAAAGCATGTTTATGACCATTTTAACATTTAAAAGGGGGATTAGTAACTTACCTACTCCAAAATACGATCAATCAAACTCGCGTTTGTTTCGATAGAAATAATCATTTGTTAGAGCTTTGCCATTCTACGGTTTCGTTAGTTGAATTTCAAGACGAAAGTAATTTTATGGTGAATTTTTTCCACTGAGAAAACCCCCGACTGCTCATGTCCTCTTCTTGTGTTCTAGTTACTGTTTTGTGAATAGTTAGGATTTGCTTGTTAATGTAACCGAGCCAGAAAAAGAGTGTGGGTGAGTCGGTCGGTCGGTCTAGGACGTGGCACAAAGTTGATGAAGCCTAAATGGGTTTCTATTGTTTTCTTTATCAACCTTAGATATATAATATTACATCAATTAATAATTTAAACAATAATTTTTTTCATCCCAATTTCACAAATAAATCACCCAAGTTCTAGTTTTATCAATTAAACCCCTCAACTCCCACTTTCACTAAAGCCCCCCCTATAATTCCACTAACTCAACTAACTCCAAAATAATATTAGTACCAACAATTAATTAACTCAATGATCAAATAAATGTGCAAAATTCATATATTATGATGCAACACCTAAAATGCACACATAATTTTAAATTAATATTCACAAAAATATAAAATAAATATAAAATAAATAATAACCGATTTTGGGGTCGTTACACTCACTCCCCCTTAAAGAAAATTAGACCCGAATTTTAGGATTGCTTACCTCAACCCTCAAACAACCAAGGATACCTCCTTTTATTGCAATCCCGAAGCTTCATACCGAGTTCAATATCCTCTAAAACTTTAGACACACAAGAGAAGAATCGTAAACATCCCATGAAATCGAACTATCTTCTGAACAAATGAGTAACAACTGGAATTAATATTTATACTCTCAAAATAGAAAAGGTGAGAAAACTTGGTAACCAATCCGCTATCAGTCAACATCATTTATTCCATCTATTCAGTGCAGCCCCTTCAATGAAACTTTTCGCAATAAATTCATATCCACTCAGAAATCTCAAGGCTTGTCACAAACTAACTGATCACTGATATTTTACTTCCAGATTATTCGCAGCTCCAGGACTTAGTTGAATACTTAGAATTTCGCGGGTCAACAAATCAAAGGTAACTCTTCAAATTTATCTCAATACTCTACATTTACTTGGGTTCATAATTAAATTGGTCTTGTGTATCTCTTCAAGTATCTATAGTTGAATTCCGTTATACATGTTGGTTCCACTAAGTGTTGACACATACTCTACCACAAAAGTTAAAGTTCCATCACTAGCAACGCACAAAATCGGGTTGTCTATCCTCGTTCATTCCACTAGAAATTTTCTATAGTTGAAATCCTTCAATAAAGTAGAACTTAAAGTTTTCACAATCGCAAAATCACCCCATATCTCAACTCACAAAGATTTCAAAATGTTAATTCCTCTAACATTCTCCAGTTAGTTTTATCAAACATGAACTATAAGTCAAGATATCCTCTAACACATTACCTTTCTCCGATGATATAACATAGTAAACACTTCAAATATAACTCCATCAAAGTCATTCACTAATGCAATGGATGTATAATCGCAATAAATCTCAATTTATGGGTAGGATATTTTTGTTCATAAGAATCAATCTTCTCAAAGCACACATTGTTACCGTTCCATTCTGAAGCAATAAACATCTCAATCACTCTTTAAGGCATCTCAATGAATAATGAATTATTAAATCCACTATAATGGTAAAACTCGACATATCCACTAGAAAATAATAACACAGATCATATCCTCTAGATAACGATAATACTAGTCAAATCCATTAAGCAATACCAATACTGAAGTTGTCATCAGCTCTCGTTTCAACAATTAACTCGCAACAATTAAACTCGTTCCACTCTTACCAATCCATCGAGAAAGTATCTTTCTATGCCGAATAGTTAACACGGCAACTACCTGAGAATCCATCATGAATCTCTAATAATATACCAATCTCAACCACTCAAAATAACCAAGGTTCTCCTCAAGAAACAAGTACCACTCAAGGGGAAATACACTTAAAATCTCACAAGGAAATGATATCTCCTAATTTAAATGCAAATATTTCACTACTAACTCCATAAACCAACTACCAGGCACTCGTGACAACAATTTACAAGTTTTGATGCATAAAAAGCATGAATGCTAAACACACACATATGTAAAACTCCACCACAATAACATCAAAATCTTGTGATGGCAACATCACTAAACCGGCAAGTAAAACATGCTCATAAATACGCACATCACAAGTACACGACACTTTATCGGTCGTCAACCACTCCCCCTTAAAGAAGACACATCTAATCACAGAAGGTAAAGACTCAGGAGACACATGTAATCGAGAGACAAATTGCACAAACACACAAGTATGCGAGGAGCTAGGGTCTATAAGTGTATGTGCTCTCAGACTAGACATAGAAATTATACCTTCAGTCACATTAGAAGGATCCGAAATTTGCTGTTGAGTAATGGCAAAGACACGACCCTGCACTTTAGGCCTTCCTGAAGACCCAACTACTCTTCCCAAAGACTGATTATTGAACCTGGGACAATGCCTCTGAAAATCACCCAACTGACCGCAATTCATACATCTACCTTGTTTCTTCCAACATTTCTCTTCAGAATGCCCTTCTTTTTGACAATATTTACAAACCTTCTTATTTTGATACCCTAAAGTGTTACCCTGATTTCTATTACCTGTCTGTCCTTGAGAAGACCCTTTTGATTGTGAAGATCCACCTTGATTCCCTCTATTATCCTCACGTTGTTGTTGTTGCCTACCTTGCCTCCCTGCACCTAACAATTCCATTTTCTTCTTGTGTTCCTCAATATCATGCTCCACCTGGTAGGCTCGATCAATAGCATCTTGAAAATCTTGTAACTTGTGGGATACTAATTGGGTTCGGATCCCAGTTCTCAATCCCTTTACAAATCTCATAGCCTTCCTCTCCTCAGTTGCCACTAAGTGGGTACAGTACCTGGATAACTCCGTGAATTTTGATGTATACTGAGCCACAGACATAATATTCTGTTCCAAGTTAAGAAACTCCATTTCCTCTTGTCTTGATCTACCCGAGGAATGAAATGTTCCTTAAATTTCTTCAGAAAGTTCTCCCAAGTATATGGTATATGATTCTCATCCCAGTTAGTTTTCAAACCCTTCCACCAGTGCTCAGCAGCTCCACTCAGCTTATAAGTAGCAAACCTGACTTGTTCTTCATCAGTACATCTGAGAACATCAATATTTTTCCATCGATTCAATCCACCTCTCTACCTTGGTCACATCCGGTTCCCCATCATAGCCTGTTGGTTTCATCTTTAAAAACTGTTCCAGACCATACCTCGGAGGTGCATGTTCTCCTCCTTGCCTCTGATCATGTATAGTTTTCATAGCTGCCTCAAACATTCCTTGAAACATAGCTCGAGCTTCTTCTCTTACATTACCCTGGCCGGCGGTACCCGACTGTTCACCCTCAGTTCCAACCATTTTTACTGAGTACCTGCATAAAACACTCAACGTTACTCACTCCATACTCAACTACCCTCCTAGGTCACTTAGTCATTCTAGACCATCTACAACCTAGCTCTGATACCAACTGTCGCGCCCCGACCCGTGGTCCTACTTGGCCCCACGTCCGGGACACGCACGGAAGACGTCATAAAACAATTTAAAGGAAATTTTTCGAAATATACTTTCATAAAAAGGGTCACACGACCAACACAACTACTTGAAACTTGACTTGAAGTCATAAACAAACCAACTTTCACAACGAGTACTGAGCCACTTGGCCACAACTTTACTTACAAATATACAACACTTACATCTACTAAAAGAGATGATACAAACTAAGTCACTGGTACACTACCCAAAAGGTGTTACATTTACATAATGTATCCTTTAACATACACACCACTTCCCAAAAGTCTTACCAAAGATCCTCTTCCCGACGTCCTCCCTGTGTGTGAACTATCCCCTGGGCTCCTTATCTAAAACGGTAAACAAATAAGGGGTGAGAATAAATTTCAGTAAGTTACTAAAATGCAACTACATTACATGCTTATATGATAAACATAAAGGAACAATGTCACAAATGATCATATAGCATATAGCACATAATATGAGAGGCTCCCTATCGCCAACCGTCCCATACCGGTTGGAAATAACGACCAACTCATCATACAACACATAGTGTAGGAGTAAACACTCCTACGAGGATACCAAGCCAAGGTTTACCGAAATAACATGATCATCAGAGAAAACCATCTGAGAAAACCATCTGAATAACCAACTGAGAAGACCATCTGTCTGAAACCATCTGAGCAGCATAAATAGCTGAAGCCGGGATCCCGAAAACCAACCCATAACCAACAGAACCACAGTAACAACGAGGCAGCATCAATAGCTGAGACAGGTTCCAGAACCATATAACATAACAACAATAGCGGGAGAAAATGACACAAAGTCATACCCCTAAATGCTTACGCGAGGGAGCGAGTTCATCCCAGCCAAGGCCAATCTGGACTGAGGAAATAGGTCCAGTGGAAAAGCCTTATAGTGCACTTAACTGATGCCACTACAAATCCTTCCACCTCCACTCGATAACATCCCAACCTGGGAAAGGACCAGTGGAAAAGCCTTATAGTGAACTTGGCTAGTGTGCCACTATAATGCTTTCCACCTCCACTCGATAACACACAAAACCAGCTGGACTTTCAACAAAGAGCACAGTAATAAATACTTGCTAAAACAACAACCAGGGCATGATTCCATAGAAGGAAACCACACAAGCTCATCATAGAGAAGTAAACACGTTTTCACAATAATGTGCACAATCTTGACATTAAGTCACCACACAATCCATCTACACAATCACATTAAGTCAAAACCGATCACAAAGGACCAATTCTATCATTTTGATACCTCATAACAATTATCTAGGCATCCTAGGACATTGCCTAAGACCTAGCCCAATACTTAACGAAAAACAAACAAGTTGTTAAAATTCAGACCGCTCGCCCGCTCTACCTGCTTGACTCGACCGAGCGGATCGGTCGAGTCCCCATTTTTGCTCGGCCGCTCACCAACAACCCAACCTTCGACAATGGCCCACTCGGCCGCTCCAAAGCAGAATGGCCAATTTCCAGGAAAAACTTACATGAACCCAAATCACTTACCACATCTTACCCAAGTTTATGACCAAGTCTTACAAATGCTTCATACTCAAAGACACCAACATATATTGTACTACTTACAACATCAATTTCCATAGCATTCCCACACTAACAACACTAACAAGATATGTAACAAGAAATTACTACTCCCTCTGTTTCACCGTTTCACAAGTATAATTATAATTTTTCTAATATACTAATATACCCACTTTAGGATACTTTCACTCCTTTCCCCGTCCCATAAATAATAGTATAATTTTATAATACATTTATTTAACATTTATCTCAAGTTAATATTTTACCGTCCCACGAGTAGGAGTATAACTTTTATTACTATTTAACACTCCAGGAGTATTCTAACATACTCAAAACATTCTTTCAAAATCATTCATCACAAACCCAACACATGTTAACACTCCCTTCGTCCCAAATTTACAAGTATATAAAAAGTATACCCAAAACCTTATTTTATCACATATAAAGCATATAAAGCATGTTTATGACCATTTTACATTTAAAAGGGGGATTAGTAACTTACCTACTCCAAAATACGATCAATCAAACTCGCGTTTGTTTCGATAGAAATAATCATTTGTTAGAGCTTTGCCATTCTACGGTTTCGTTAGTTGAATTTCAAGACGAAAGTAATTTTATGGTGAATTTTTTCCACTGAGAAAACCCCCGACTGCTCATGTCCTCTTCTTGTGTTCTAGTTACTGTTTTTTGAATAGTTAGGATTTGCTTGTTAATGTAACCGAGCCAGAAAAAGAGTGTGGGTGAGTCGGTCGGTCGGTCTAGGACGTGGCACAAAGTTGATGAAGCCAAAATGGGTTTCTATTGTTTTCTTTATCAACCTTAGATATATAATATTACATCAATTAATAATTTAAACAATAATTTTTTTCATCCCAATTTCACAAATAAATCACCAAGTTTTAGTTTTATCAATTAAACCCCTCAACTCCCACTTTCACTAAAGCCCCCCTATAATTCCACTAACTCAACTAACTCCAAAATAATATTAGTACCAACAATCTAATTAACTCAATGATCAAATAAAATGTGCAAAATTCATATATTATGATGCAACACCTAAAATGCACACATAATTTTAAATTAATATTCACAAAAATATAAAATAAATATAAAATAAATAATAACCGATTTTGGGGTCGTTACAATTAATTTATTTTAACGGATGTTAATAATTTATGTTAACAAATTAACTTTTGTTATCTCCATCATCTTCCCAAACCCAACATCCACCCCACCCTTCGCAGCCCAACACCGCCCCATCGCCACCGCCACAAACCATCACAACCAGTCACCACTCCACCCAACCAACTCCACCATTGATGGATTAGAGGCATCCCCAACACCAATCGACCCCCTCCTTGCAAATTAGGATTTGAGCTCCCATTTACACCTTCCACACCAAAAAAGCTATACCAATCCCCTTCCTAGCCATGATCGCACCTACCCTAAACCTAGGCGCCGGCCAAGAGCAAGAAAACCTGGGAAAATTCCGTCCAAAAGGCCAAAAATCGAAGCAAAATCGAATCCCGTCACTTTCCCGATCTTGTCCAGAAAAAAACAATTTCCCAATTCATTAACCGTTGGATCGCCTTCAATTTATGGAGCAGGTTCGCGACACCTAGGCGCACATACTGACCGTTGGGATCTGAAAAATATTTACCGGAGAGGGAGATATGGTCGTCGAAAAAAGACTGACGAAAATCCCCTATTTCAGATCTCTTTAATTGGCTTTATCTTATCAAAAGCGCTCCAAGACTATCCCCAAAACATTCTTCAATTATCAGTTGCATGCATTCCAGGGTCGCCGGGGTTAGGGGAGTGGTGGTGTCGCCGGAGGTGGGGAGGGGTTGCCGGAAGTGGGGAAGGTAAAGAGAGAAAGTGTGTATGCGTGTTGTGTGTCGGGGGAGGGAGGGGAGGGTGGGTTTTGTTTGGGTCTTAGGGGTAGTTCTGTCATTTAGGTAAATTAAAATTGTGTTAAATTATTAACATTCGTTAAAATAAATTAATGCTCGTTAGAAAAATAACGTGTGTTAGAAAAAGTTAACGACTGAATAAAATATTGGTTAATTTTGTATATAAAACAATAGTACGCATCATACATTTAGTGTTTCAATAGTACGAGTGTCAAATTGATGTTGGGGCCACTCTTTTGCAATTTACTCCAACAGAAGCACAGGGCATTCTCGCAGCAAAAATAAAAAAGATTTTATTGCAAAACTGACATGCGTACTTTCATTTATTTTCAATTTGACTTGCAAACTTGGGAAACATCAAATGTGGTTTGCGTACTTTCATTTTCAAAATTTTGAGACGACTTTTTTAACACCCGTTAAAATACATAACGGGGCATAACAGATGTTAACCAAAAATAGGCATGTGCAGTGCACATGACTACTTATGTCTGTAATTACTTATGTAACCCTCACTTGATCCGGTCATCAAAGAAATAGAAAAAAAAAGGAAAAAAAGAAAAGAGAAAAAGAAACACACGCTTTCTCCCATACCTATCCCCTCCCAAATTCACCACCGTCGTCCATCCACTTTTCTCCGGCGACCGCCCCAACTTTGTTAACCCATCATCCAGAGACTACTGCAGCCGCAAACCTTTAGCCGTAAATGTCGACGCCAGACTTGCCTAGTATTTGCCTAACATGACGATATTTGGGTTGAGGGATTTGGCTAGATTGCGGGTTGTTTCTACTCCGGCGTCGGTTTCGTCGAGAAGATTGTATAACTGGAGGATGAAATTGACGGCTTCAATTAATCAATTTTTCGATTTCCTTTGAAATGATATGGGTTTCGATTTTTGAGATATGGTTTCCGATGTCAACAATGTGAATTTCGTCGGCTTCAATTTTTCGATTTCCTTTGAAATGATCTGGGTTTCGATTGTTGAGATATGGCAAACGCTGAAAAAGAAACATCGAAGAACACCAGGAGATAGCTTAGACAGCCTCTTGAATTTCTTGAATAATTACAGGTGAGTCATTTCAAACTTTTAACCCAGATCTAGTCTAGTGGTTCTGGAGATGGGGTTTCTGTTGAGAAAAGAGAAAGTGTGAACATTAATGGCTACTGCTAGTTTATTTTTCACTGGAAGATATGATTGGATTGATTTTGAAGGGTGGTGTGGTGTTGTTTAGGTGGTAGTAGTGGTGGCATGTTGGTGGCAATATGAAGAAGACGACCTAAGTTAAATTCAAGGTTTAATGTCTGTTTAAGCCCTTATATTGTTTTGTTAAATGATAAAATTACCCCACATGACAAACATATGATCCATTATGTTAACGTTTGTTATGCCCCGTTATGTTTTTAACGGGTGTTAAAAAAATCGTCTCAAAATTTTGAAAATGAAAGTACGCAAACCACATTTGATGTTTCCAAAGTTTGCAAGTCAAATTGAAAATAAATGAAAGTACGCATATCAGTTTTGCAATAAACTCAAATAAAAAATTTAAAGACTTTTTGCTAGTTTTGAAAATATATGTCACTTTTTATTCGTTTCGATTTAGCTGGTAGAAAATAAAGGAACTCGTTAAAATTCAGTCCCCAAATCCCTAAACAATTTTGCCCTAACATTCCCATCGCTCCGTCGTTCTCCAAGCTCTCTTCATCGTATCCCTTTTTCTCTTTCAATTTCTGATTCTTATTCATTCAATCAAATCTGTTCACTTTCCTTACAAATCGTTCTTTGCCCGAATTATACCATCATTTCGTTTCTGCAATCGCTTGCACGTGCTGATACCTCAAGCCTTGGAGTCTGACTGTGAGGATCGGCTGATTGATTGAAAGGTTTCAGCGTAAGACTGCAAATTATCGATTTCGATTTCGTTTTCTGTTTAATTTGGTCTTACAAGTCTTTATATTTCTTTATATCGTTTCTGTTTTTCAATTTTCAATTGTTTGCTTAATCTGAATTGAGGGTTGTTAAACTAGGATTTTGTGTGCGACTGTTTAATGTTTGGTAGTTGTAAATTGGATTTTGTTAATCGTGAAACATCCTTAGCAGTCCAGTCTTCAGCAGGTGAAAGTATCGCTAGATAAACCCATGTTCTTAGTTTAAGTTGGTGAATAAGATTTATGAAAGGGCCACCTTTGAAGTAAAATAGATGAAAATACACTGTTGATTGGCATTGTCTTTGTTTTTTTTTTTTTTTTTTTTTTTTGTTGTTGGAGGGGTTGAATGCCTTAAAACCCACATCGTTTTTTTTTTTTTTGACTGCTAGAATTACAATTTGAGTTTGGTTGAGTTTCTTCATGAAGTAAATCAACATTGGAATCTTCATGAGCGAGACTTTAGGTTAGAGTAGGAATGGTACACTTAGAAGTATATAACCGTTGCAGCTCAAACAAGACTTTCTGAGTGGAGCTTCCAGAAAAAGAAAGTTAGACTCTTTGAATGGAAGAAACAAGTCTTGTTCACAGTTTTGACTTCTCTGAACTTGCATGAGTAAATGTCTCCCAGTTATGTCCTTTGCTGTTTGAGATATGCATAATTGTAGGCAAGCTACTCCGGTCATTTGCAACATATACCTTTTTTATTTCTAATGTAATTTTTATATGCCCTTTCTTGCATCTTGGTGTGATGTTTACTTTTGGAGGTTGTAATATTACTGCTTAGGATACTTTCATTCTTAAGATGGCATTCCATTTGTGTGGAGAGATAAGAACATATGAATCCTTATGAAGCGTTTTAGAGAGTAATCTCACTATAATCATGATACAGAAATGTTGGGAAGTCGATAGACCAAATAAAGATTTGGAAGGTAAATTATATTGATGCCAGAGTGTTTGGGCCTTCCCCAACCTAAGTAACACATCTTTGAAGTGAGAAAGGTGGGTTTTGAATGACAAATATAGGAAGAGTCAACCATGTGTACAATGAAAATGAATAAACCAAGATATGCTTTTTGGGGCTCACTGGAGAAAGTGGAAGACCTATGCTCTTCATATTTTAAGTAGCATTTTCATTGATTTTCATTCAATTATTATAAAAGTATACAAAAAGAGTTCTCAAGAACTTCTGCCCATGCGAGTCAATGTCCTGAAAGAATAAAAGAAAAATTAATTATGCATCTTTGTTCCAATTGCCATTGCAGGGTAATGCTTGAGATTATTTTTCTGACCAGATCATAAAACATTATTGTTACTTTGCAATCCGCTGTTTCTCGACCATATTAGATAACATATGCAAGCATAAGATCCACTGTCAAAACTTTCATTATTCATTATCTGGCTTTTCCTAACTGTATTGTACTTGCAGCAAACTTGGTACCACAGTTACTTTCACTTTTGATGGGATTTAGTTCTTGAGATTGTGAACTTAGTGGCACGGTTATGTATGTCATGTGGTACTTTTATTAGTTTGGAGTTGGTTTCGTTTACCATGAGATGTGATGGTGCTGCAGTTGGTATAATTTATTTTTTTTAAATGTTGATGATGATTCATTTGTTAACAGATATTTGAACGTTAAGTCTGAACTAGGCATGCGAATTATTAAGTTAGGGATTGTAGATCCTGATTGATGTTCATTGTTAATGGTTCGCATGTCTACTTCTTTTAAAAATTAAATAAATTAAAGCTTGAGCCCTCATAATGACTTCATTAGATGGATAGCTGACATGCTGGGGTGATACTGGTGTCCTGAGGGTTGGCAATTTAAGTCCATGTATACACGTCATTTTTAAGTGTTTGGCCTCACTTCATACATCAGTAAAAAAAATCTCTTTCTGTTTACTTGGTTTGCTTTTTTAAGACCCAATCGTGTATTATTAGAGTTTGAAGAGGGATGTTTCAGGAAGAATACAGTTTTTGAGGAGTTCTGTAAAGATGGAGGCCAAGGCATGAGGATTGTATCTCATTTTACAAATGGCATGACTATCTGTTTGTGCATCCATTACAGGAAAGCTTTTCAATCGTCTTGCTCCTGAGACTTGTGAACGATCATCAAGAGCTTCGCAGGGGTATCGTTAACTGGTGTTTGGAAATGGATCCTGGTCGCTATGGTCATCAGCAAGGATGGGAAAATAACAGCGTAATTTGTGGTTTCCTTCTTAGTCACATATATGGGATGATAAGTACAAGATAATAGGACTGTTGTGATTGTCCATTTTTTTCCGGCATCTCATCCTTAATGAACAATGAGAGAAAGCCGTGGGGAAGTGAGGATATGGAAACGATTTGCGTACTAGGTTCATGCTTATTACTTGCTGACACAGCTTATTCTCTTGAATCCACAGGCTTTGGACGGGTATGGTGCAGTCCATGAGCCTAACATTCGGTGAGTGCTGATTCATGCTTGTCAGCTGAAGGTTATTGTTTGTTGGTCGATTGTTTATTTGAAAACTATCAATGTGCATGGGGTAGTTGTTTGTCTGTTATGTTGGTGTCATGTTCTTCACATTTTTGTTATATTACTGTCTTTTTCTACCTTTTGCACTGGCCTTATGTTCTATTGGCAGGGTGGGCAGCTCATACGACGATAGGAGGTTTGTAGATGAAAGATTCCCAAGGGATGACGTCTATTCAAGAAATGCGTTCCACCGTGACATACTGGAGAGGGAAACCTATCCACCTCCTCCAGTTGGTATGTGGCCTCAAAGCAGGCGAAGAAGTTATGAAGAAGAATATCCACCTGATAGAGATTCTAGGCGACATGGGAAGCCGTATGTTGACCCGTATCCCGAGATGGATACCTTCCATGAAGCTGATAAGTATCATCAGGTTGACACATATCAGGAATACGACAAGTTAAGAGATGACTATCGCAACGTTGACCCCTACAATGATCGTGGGTTGGACAGGCCTCCAAGGTATGCTTCACGTGATCGGGAAGATTATCCATATGATGATTACAACTACAGGTCTCGTGTTTCCCAGAGCCGGGAGGATAGTCGAGAGAGAGATTATGATTATGGAAGACGTAGCCACGATTCTGATTATGACAGAGGTGGTAGGAGAGAGAGTAGTTGGAGGAGGCGTGAATCACGTGATCGGGAACGTGACAGTAAGGCTTTGAGTCGCGAAAGGGATCAGAGTCCATACAGAAGACACGAGCGTTCCAGGTCACGTGGGCGTGATGATCGTGTGAGGTCAAGGTCTCCTCGAGGTCGAAGTCACAGTCGAAGTTATCGAGAGGACAGCTATGATGATGACCGATACGATCGGACTGAGAAGAGACGGGATCATTATGAAAGGCGCCAAGATGAGCATTATTCTGTGGTATACTTGTTTTGGCCTTGTGCATATATACAACTATATTTCCAGGTTTGCAACAATCAAGGGATTTAGCCAACCGGTTAATTTTTTTTTTTTTTTTTTTGCAGGCCCCATCTGCTACTATTGTTGTGAAAGGGCTCTCGCAAAAGACAACTGAAGAAGATCTATACCAGATTCTTGTACTTATCTGACTTATCTTTTCTGCATTATGTCCCTCCTTTGTTTAGTTTGTTAATTGCTGTTGTGCCTTACTTCCACCTCTCTTCACCATCACCAGTCTGAATGGGGGCCCCTTCGCCATGTTCGTGTGATTAAAGAGCGAAACTCTGGAATTTCTCGTGGATTTGCTTTTATCGATTTCCCTTCAGTGGTACTGATTTTGTGGTCTTTTGTATTAGTAATTTTGTTGAAGGCACACATACTAATTATTGTGATTTAGGGAGCTACCCGTTCAATGATGGATAGGCTTGGAGTTGAGGGTCTTGTTGTGGATGGTAGGAAGCTATTCTTCGAGTACAGGTAAGTGCACATATATCTGGAACAGCAGTAGCTTATGTGGTCAGTGTTATTGAGTTGTTGGTAATTTGTTCCATAATCTGTGAGGTTCCACATGCATGGTTTTTGATGTAGACTAGTATAAGGTATTTGTTCTTATATTTTCCTTGATCACTGTTGGTTAGTCTATAATATTTGTAGTATGAATGTTCTGAGACATCTAGAATGTGTTTGTGGGCAATTCATGCATTTCCTGCAAGTTTATAAATGCTTTTCTGCTGTTATAAACTCAGCCGGTTTCGAGCATTTCAATACTATTTTCTTATCATTTTACATGTTTCTGATAACCAAAAGAATATTACTTCATATTGCTTTCGGCTTCATATTAACTTGTGTATCCAAAGAATACTAATTGCTATTAGATATGTACTTGCCATTGACTGACTTCTAAAAATGTGGATTTATTATGAATTATGGTTGTTATTGCAGTAGCAAGCCAACTGGGGGACCTGGTGGCCTCTCGGATCAGATGGTTCATCAAGATCAGGAAATGTTAACCATAAAAGTGTCACTGTGCCATCTGATTGGATGTGCACCATATGTGGCTGCGTTAATTTTGCACGCCGGACATCATGCTTTCAGGTTGGCCTTTAATCCTCTTGTGTTTTGTCACTCCTGCTTCTTTAGTCAACTATATGCTCTGATCGGTTTTGTTATTTTGTCCCAAAAAGTTTTTTTTTTTTTTTTTGATTGGGCCGCCTAGGCTTGCTGTTCTGAGTCACATTATGACCATCTATCCTTTTTTGTGTATGATTATCCTTTTGTATTCAATAATGGGAAACACATCGTCTTCTGTGCAAAATAGTGTAATGAAGTTAGAGCAGATGATGCCCCGTCAGCAGATATGACATCATCAAATCCTACTCCACTTGGAAAGAAAGGAGAGACAGGTTAGCATTTCGATGCTTCAAAATTGCACGCATTAGTTACATCAGTCAGTTGTCTAAGATGTTATATTATCAGGTCCTACCCATGTTTTGGTTGTCCGAGGATTGGATGAAAATGCTGATGAGGATATGCTTCGCTATGAATTTTCAAAACATGCTCCAGTTAAGGTGCAACTTACTGGCACTTCTTGCATGCATATTATTTCTGTATGTCTTAAAAGTTTTATGATACTGACTCTAAATTTCTAGGATCTTCGACTTATCAGAGACAAATTTACACATGTTTCGAGGGGATTTGCATTTGTACATTTTCACTCGGTATGTTGAAGTTCTTCACCCCTGAATAAAATATTCATATACAAGTACAAGGAGCAGCAAAAGACTGTTCCTACACTTGTACAAATGCTCACAGTTTTGATACTCCCTATGTACAAGAAAGTTTCTCATTTTTACTTTTTATGGTCAATATAAATGAACTTTGACCAAGCATTGGTGTAAATCTAGTGATCAAAATGTAAATTTAAAAATTGTTATTGATAAATCACTTAATGATTTGTCAATTACAATTTTTATAATTTCACTAGAATGATTAGATTGACATCAATGTTTGGTCAAAGTTCATTTATGTTGACCATAAAGCCAAAATAGGACAATCTTTCTAGGGCAGAGGAAGTATTAAGCTGTTATAGTTACATTTTTTTATGCTTTATCTTGTTTCTCAGGTTGAAGATGCTACCAAAGCCCTTGAAGCAACAAACGGGACAACACTGGAGAAGAATGGGCAGATACTGCGAGTTGCATATGCGAAAAGTGTTCTTGGACCAGGGTCTATGGCATCTGGACCTTCCCAGTCAAGTAGTCTTGCTGCTGCTGCAATTGAGGCTGCAGCATTTTCTCAACAGGTTTTCTCTTGACCTTCTGCTATTTTAGACTCCCTCCGCCCCTGAAAGATAGTCTCATTTGACATTTTATTGTCAAGACAAGTGAACTTTGATTAAACATCAATGTCAATCTAATCATTCTAATAAAATTCTAAAAATTGTTATTGATAAAACAATTAATGATTTATCAATTATAGTTTTTTTGGAATTTCAATAGGATTAGGTTCACATTAATATTTGGTCAAAGTTCACTTGTCTTGACCACTTAAAGTCAAATGAGACTATCTTTCCGGGATGGAGGGAATATGTGGCATCATTATCGAGGTCACTTAAGTCCGTACCTTTTTGTAACTATATGCATCTCACGGTTTTTTTTTTAATTAACTTGTGCATGAATCTCATGATCATACTAGTCTTTCTTTTCTTATTTTAGCGGTCAAGTTGAAGTGAGCCTGTATGCTTTGCTTAATTTTTTTTATTGATTGTTCTTACTTTCAACCATTCCAGTATGACGCCGTTGGGTGGGCACCAAAGGAATACGATCCAAATGACAAACAATCCACCGGTGGCCAGGAACAGGGTGGAGAGCTTGCTGCTCAAAAGAACGCTTCAGCTCCACAATCTGGTTTTGTCTGGGATGAAGCTTCTGGCTATTATTATGATGCTGCTTCTGGGTTCTATTACGATGGAAATACAGGTTTGTAGACTGGGTGAATTTTTTAATGTTGTTTCAGATTGTGATATCTGCACATACTCACTCCGTGCCATAATAAGGGGCACAAATTTCTTTTTTGGGTGTCTCATTGGTAAGTCACATTACCTTGAATGAAAACTTCATAATACTTCTTTATTAAATGAGACCCACTCCACTTGTCATACTCACAACAACTATCTACTCACTATTTCCTACCCCACTTTCTCTCTCCTACCTCACTTTTCATACTCACAACATCAACTTCACTTTCAATAATATTAAATATACATACTTCTTAATTTTGTACTCATTATGGGACGGAGGGAGTATATATGTAGACATGTGTGTGTGTCCTTAATAGCATAAGACTTGAAGAGGCAAAAAACTAGACATTCTCCATCTTCCTACAGTCCTACTTTCTCGAAATAAATTGCAAGACTTGAAACCACCAAAATAATTTCTTCTATTCTCTTTTATTTATTTATTTATTTATGTATGTATGTATTATTGTATATTCCCCCAGGATAGGTCTTCATTGTTTCCTTACATCTTTTCATCTATAGGTCTATATTATGATGGCAATAATGGAGTCTGGTATTCCTACAATGAACAAACTCAACAATATGTTCCTTGTAATGATCAAAATGACAAAGCAACTATAAAAGAGACCGAACCTTCAAAAGGAAACGATGGTTCTAATAGTAAGAAAGTAATTATATCCGCCCCGGCCGCTACAGTGACATCAAATGAGAAGGCTGCATCGTTGCCCGATGCCGTCCAGGCTGCTGCTGCAGCAGCAATAGCGGCTGAAAAGAAAGAGAAAGAGAGGCTAAAAGAGATCCGTCTTGCTTCAAAAAGCAGTATTCTTGCTAGCAAGAAGAAAATGAACAATGTATTATCGATGTGGAAGCAAAGAAGTCATGAAAGTCAAGCACCCCGTGTAGCTCTCGAAGATAGTCAACCGTCTATATTGACCGAAAACAAATCGAACGATGTTGGACAATCTACAAAGAACAAATTCAAAACGGAGCCAGTGACTAGGCAAGATAATACTTTGACCAACCCGGTAATTACTGCGGGACGGACTGTTCAGTCGTCTAGCTTGGAGTCAGAAGAGAAGCCCCGGCCTATAATGGGAGTTATCAGAGGCTCTGGGAGAGGAGTGGTGAAGTCTGATACTTCATATATAGGATCAACAACCTCGTTGGCAAGCACAGATGGGCATGCTAATGCAGTGCCTTTTAGGACAGATGTGTCTGCATTGGGTTCATATACACCGCCTGTGGCTGCAGGAAGTGGTAAGAGGAGGTTTTCAGAGATGCCAGTACAGCCAGGATCGTCTTCAAAAGAGCAGTCTCAGACTACATATAGGGATCGTGCTGCTGAGCGGAGGAGCTTGTATGGTTCGTCATCTTTCGGAGGCGACTTAGCTGAACATGGGGATGGGGATTCAAGTAAGCTTGCTTGACTATTTGTGATTGATTCCCATTTTCCGTCTTCTTTGTTTTTAGCCTTCTTGTACCTATTGAAAGGTCTGAAATATTACATTCACAGCGTCAAGTATTGAGCTTTTTGATTGGTTTTGATACTAGTTTGTTTCATGCATAATAGCATTGTTTGATCTCTTGCTTAACTTTCCCGTGTTAACAAAGTAATACTGCCTCCGTCCCAGTGGCGAAGCCACATAGTACTCATAAGGGTCAGCTGACCCCCTTGGATTTTAGAGCTCTGTGCATTTCACCCCCTCCAAATTAGAATAATAGATTTTTTTTCCCACTGAAAACATAAATTTTGTCGATTTTGACCCCCTTTGATCTATGGGAAAAAGACACTATCATAATTTGACCCCCTTTAATGGAATTCCTGGCTTCGCCACTGCTCTGTCCCGGAAAGATAATCCCATTGACTTTTTATGGTCAACAGAAGTGAATTTTGACCAACCATTAATGTCAATCGAATCATCTCAGTAGATAAATTTTTTAATTAAGAATTTCACTAGGATGATTAGATTGGCATTAATATTTGGTCAAAGTTCACTTGCGTTAACCATCAAAACTCAAATGAGACTATCTTTCTGTGACGGACAGAATACTAGTAAAAGAAGATATGAGAGGAATTAAGTCATTCAGGGGGAGTTGATTGCTTTATTATTCTCAATACCTTTATTGACTTGTGAGAAAATCCTTTGTCCTTACTACTCATAACTCGTAAGATCGAGATTCGGGAAAAAGGGGTGTAATGGATTCGATGCCTTTCCCCCCTGGTGTTGGAGGACGAGGTGCTGGAGATGCTAATACCAATACTCAAAGTTTTGAGGTGATTACTGCTGAGAAGGCAATTGATGAGACTAATGTTGGAAATCGAATGCTCCGGAACATGGGCTGGCAGGAAGGCTTGGTAAGTTCTCAACTCTTGCCTTTTTTTGTTTATCTTTTAGTTTATACTCCCTCGGTCCCAGAAAATTAGTCTCACTTTTTCGGTGGTTAGTTTGAATGAAATTTGAGCAATCATTTAGCTTACTTATAATTATTCTAATGAAATTCTGAAATTTTTTATTGATATACTCATCATAAGTATTATCAAAAACAATTTCAGATTTTCATTAGGATAACTAAAAGTAACCAAAATTATTGCTCAAAGTTCATTCAAACTAGCTATGAAAAAAGAGGGACTAACTTCGGGATGGAGGGAGTAGTATTTGAAGTCATGGCAACTGGCATTTTATTTTATTTTATTTTATTTTGACAACTGTTTGATCCAATGTCCTGATGAACATTGTCACAATTTATGATTCATATTGCTCATCACTGGAAAAAGAAAAAAGCTCTATCTTTTATATTTTGGTTTGTACTCACTACATTATTTATGCCGTGACTTGAACAAATAAATATAAATGAATAATTCTTATATCCACACAATTATAAAGGACTGAAAAATCTTTGACAGAGAGGTTGAAGGAAATAAGAGCGTAGCAGCGTATAATTGTCCTCTCCGAGAATTCAACTTCTTTATATCTGAGGTTGTTTAGGGTGTGAAATTTATACTACTCCCTCCGTCCCAAAATGATCTTCTCATTTGACTAATCAAACTTTTTAAGAATGTGAACAATTACTTCACTTGTCATGTTTTGTTTATGCATTTTTAAGCTTAAATTGTAGAAACGTGAAGAACTTTTTGGGACAATAAAAAATGTCAAATAGGAAGATCATTTTGGGACGGAGGGAGTAAAAGATTTAGGTTCCATATAGAACGATATAGAACGACGTAAAATATAATACCATCAAGAACTCAAAACACCTTTATATATATAACCATGCTCAGTTGTGTTTCCAAGATAAGGGTCTTGACCAGGTTGACTTATGTTTGTGTACCAAATTCTGACTTTGGATTTGGGGAATTCTTGTTTTTTTTGGTGTTTTTCTTTGTTTTCAATATACAGGGACTGGGTAAGGATGGGAGTGGTATGGTGGAGCCCGTCCAAGCACAGTCAACGGAGAAGAGAGCAGGACTTGGGAGTCAACCGAAAAAAGTGGACCCTAGCCTTGAAGTGCAAGCCGGAGATAGTTACCGAACCCTAATTCAAAAGAAAGCTCTTGCTAGGTTCCGAGAGATGTCATAGGTAACTGTTTTTTCTTCTGTAAGAACAAATCTATGTACAAGTCATGGTTTCATATTGTTGCCATTATTCTTATCCTTTTTCCCTTTTTATTTTATTATTATTATTTTTTTTTTTTTTTTTTTTTTTTTTTTGTGTGTGTGTGTTTGTAGTACAAATGTTATAAATTTGTGGACGAAGTTTGTTTAAATTGAACTGATGTTATGTGTCTCATTTCTAATAAATTTAGTGGATTGTACTTGTTTCTTTCATCATCATGTTTCCGTCTATTTTTTTGGGAGCAATTTACGACGGGTCAGTTTCACTGCCCACCCCTGAGGTTTGGTCTAATTTCAATGTCCTCCCTTCCGTAGTTATAATTGAAAACAAAGTTTGTGAAGATTACAAACAATTGTGTTGTTGATTTTTATTTTTTAGTGCTAAGCGCAAAATATTACCAGAGGTGAGATTTCTTAAATGCCGGATTTAGGCAGTGTCCAAGTTTTACTTGGAGTGAAATTCGATCGTCTCAAGATTTGGATCGAAATATATTGTTGTTGTAGGTTAAGCAATGCAACTGCTATTATTATTTGGGGCGAGCCTCCAGTCTATGTGGTGTGCTATCTCTTTTTAACTTGTGAATGAAATTGCTTTCTCGTTTGCTAAAAAAAAAAAGGGTGGGGGCTAAAAGTTCATATTCAGTCATTTACAGTCTTGTATGAACCAACATATTGCACAGTACAATTGCTCAAATAATATTCTGTATTTCTTTTATTAAAATATGTTTGTATATTTTATTTCCAAATAAAAATAATAATATTGATCTTTAACCTCTCCCTCCTTGCCGGAGTAAGTTTTATAGCATTCGCCGGAAGGAATGACTACCGGATACTCTCTTTATTACCACGGAACTTGTAGTTTGATTTTTTTTTTTTTTTTTTTAAATCATTGTGAAAATCCCGAGAAAAACATGTTTTACACATCTCTTAGTGTAAAACAAGTTTTTCATGAGACTTAACTCTTTATCATTTACATTAAATATGTAATGAATATATTTTGTCTGCAATGAAATTTTCATACACTATACGTTGTTGAAAGTTAAAATTTGAAAAAAACATACAGTATATACTCATTCTATCCTCAAATGAATGTTTAAAAAAAAAAAAAAATCAAATTTACTTATCATGAGCAAATTAAAAAAAATGAATATTTATTTTTAAATGGAGATATTAAAATTTAATAATAATAAAAAAACGTAGAACGGACTGCCATACTCCCTCCGTCCTAAATTGATATTTATGTTTGCCTTTTTAAATATTTAATGTTCTATAATCATAAATTTTAAAAAGTTATTATTTTAAAATCTTAATTTTCAATTTTGAAAATAAAACTAAGTTTTTTTTTTTTTTTTTTTTTTGAAAGGAAATGAATCATAAAATAATAATAAATAAAAAAAACAAGTTATAAAATAAAAATAAGGGAAAATGAGGGGAGTATATGATTAAAACTACCACTACAAACAAAGCTTCTCTTGGTCCAGATAATTTACGCATCGAACTCTTTCTAAGCTTTCGATTGAATTTGCGCCAACCCGATTATTTCCCTCAATCGAATTTCGAAAATCCTTCGCCATTATCATCAGGTTAGTCTTTAATTTTCTCAACCTTCAAACCCTAATTCCAAATTCAATTAACTCGAAATTGCTAATCAAATGGGCACAAGATTCATTTGCTCGTGAAAATTAGGTCAAATTGACATTAACTGTTTATGGGTTTGTGTAAAATTTCTGTCTTTATACACGATAATGGAGTACTATGATTTCTGTAATAATTTGATTTTTTTTTTTTTTTTTTTTTATAATGTTCATAGATACTAGTACTATTATATTGAGTTTCTTGTTTTAGATTGACTTAAATTGCAGAAGCTGGTGTATGCCTGAATGGGTTGTTATTGGAATGTGAACCTTGTTGAATCTCTATGGGCCGTGACAATTTGCTTCTTAATTGTTGGGTTGTTGGTGTTTTTTTTGTTCCAGTTACTATATTATACCTTCGTCCCTTGTTAGAGTGTCCTACTCCATCGTCGCGTGTTTTGCAATGCTTCGGTCAACTAGTCTTCTTTTGAAAAGGCATGCAGTTTGGTATACTAGTTTAGTCCTGAAAATTGAAAAGTTGGATGCATTAATTCAATGTTTGTCCTTAACAAAGGTAATTTGGATAGAACTCACTTTTGTACAAGTTTAGGAGGCGATGCCCAATTTTGTAGTAGGAGCAGACACGAGTGAAAAAAGACTTGTAAAGTTCAAGTGGCTTTCTCACCTTATTCCTCAAGGTCATACCTATGTTAGGCTCTTCAGATCTTTCCGTAGGTCTGTCTCCCCTAGGCACTCTATGAGTCTTCCCAGTTTTTTGCATCTTTACCTCAGATATTGCTGATTCACCTTTTGACTCTGCTTCGATCTTAAACTTTATGGCATTCAACTTGTCTTGATGGCGATCTTGGTCTACTTGTATCGGCTTGAGGGAGTCCCATCATAACGCTATCGACAGTTTTTATTTCACTCGTTTATCTTCTTAAGGAAAGCCGGCATAGTCTAATCTATTATTCAAGAAACTCGATTTTTAATGATTGTTCTTTGATGGAGCTGATTGAGTACTTGATTTTTGTTGGTTAAGAATCTGACTAGGTAGACGTAATTGTTTAACAAGAACATTTGTGTTTAGCAGGAATTTATACAGAAAGACAATGGTCACTTCAGCCTCAGGATCTTCTTCACTGAAGGAGTATCTGAAAAAATATGAAAACAATGTTGAAGAGGAAAAGAAAAAGAAGAAAAAGAAGAAGAAATCTAAGCCTGATATGAAGGGCGTTCTTGTTGTTGATAATGATCCTGTTTGGCAAAAGCCTGTTACCATTGAAGAGGAAGAAGACGAGTCAGCAGGTAATTTGTTGGTGATATTTGATATTGTTCTCCGTTTCCGAATTTGAGTTTGCTGTTTTAATGAAATTTGATTCCCTCAGATGAAGAGAGGCCACAAGTTGATGAGGATATTGAAGTCAAGAGAATGAAGAGACTAGAGCTACTTAAATCCAGGCGCCCTTTTGGTGTCATGTCTGAGGATGGAAGTGGATGGGTGTCCGTCTCTGATAATCCTATAAACCCAATATCTGATAACCAAAGTTTTGATATGTCTCCACCTCGTAAACGGAGGGTTCGGAATGATACGCCTTCACCAGAACATGAATCGAAACCTTCTATTAAATCAGTTGCGGACTTATCACCACCACGTCGGGGGGAAAATTCACTGCCACATGAAAGTAGTTCAAAAGCATCGGAATTTTCTTTTTTGGAGCCTAAATCTGAGCAAGATAGTGATATCTCCCCTCCTCGTAAGCGGAGGGCTCGTTATGATACACCTTCGCCAGAACCTAGTTTGAAAGGTAGTAAAGTTACAGATTTGTCACCACCACGACAGGGACGTAAACGTCATTATACTCCATCTCCAGAACCTGAGAGGAAATCATCATATTCATCTCAGTTAAAAGCTGACCTTTCTCCTCCTCGTAGCTCTCATCCTCAAAAGTCAAAGAAAATTTCAGAGGTGCCAGACTTGCCAGACTTGCCTGATATGTCTCCTCCTAGACGAAATCATCACAAATCCTTAGACAAAGATCTTTCACCTCCTAGGAAAAGCAGGAGATCTGGACCACTTGATGAGCCTCCTCGAGCATTGAATCACACTTCATCTTCAGTTTCAGATCTTTCTCCACCGAGAAAAAATAGAAAGGAATCGAATTTTTCGACAGAGCGTCCAAAAACTGGTTTAGTTAGCGGTCGTGATGTTAAAGAAGAGATTTCCAGGACGAAGAAGGAAGACTGGTTGAGGTAACTATTCCCTACGTTTTATTAATTGTGGCTTGTTTTTTTTATAATAAGTTGTTTGTTAATCCTTTTTTACACTAATCTTGTAATTAATGCTGTCATCTGCGTTTTTTTTCTTCTGTCACCCATGCAGAATGATATCCTCATGCTATATCACTGTGCTTGTAACACTGGATGCGTCACTTCATTATAATTTTTTAAAGAGGTTTTCTGAGATGAAAGCAGCTCACCTTCGCTCTTTTCCTTTTTCTTCTTTTAGGAATGGGTTTTTTTTTTACTTTCAACTGTTCATACAAACATATTTCGAAAACGTGGAAGATGGCACTATATTTCCATAGTTTATGATAATTCAGCAGTCGATTTGTTTATTAGGTGTTTATTGTTTATTGTTTATTGCACGACTTGTTGGTCTTGGTTGAATTGACTTGAAGAACAAAAACTGGAGACTTCTTAGTTATCTTCTTGAAAAGCGTATTTGGCTAGTTTATGGAGTCGTTAACAAGGTAAATAATGTTTTGATGTGTAGGTTTAAAGAAATGGATCCTTCTATTAGTGGTCGAGGTGCTGAACCGGTTTATCGGGACAAGAAAACAGGTCAGTCAAGATTTTGTTCTTAAACTATCTTAATCAGAGGAATTGTATGTGTGCTTATATAGGCGCTTAATTTTGAATATTGGCAGGACAACGTATTTCGAAGGATGAGTTGAAACCGGAAAAGAAAGAAGAGAAGCCAAAGGTACTTATTATCAGTATGTATTGTTCTTTCTTTATTATGGTCACTATTCTTGTTATGTTTTTCATTTTCTGGATGATGCTTTGAAATGAAGCTGAAAAAATTACCGTCAAGAGATTGAATGAATTATAATTTATTTGATATGCGTAGCTCACAGTTCTATTATGAGCTTTTACTGTTAGTCTATTATATTCACTTGAACCTTTCCCTATTGGGAGAATGGACAAATTGATAGAGGATCTATATTAGAAAAAGGTAGAATCGGAATTGAACCCAGAAAAACAACATGATCAATAAGATGCTGATATATTAGGAATTAAACCAAGAAAAACAACAAGATTAACTAACTCTATAATATTTTAGGTTTGGGAGAAAGTGAAAATGCCAAGAGACATTGTTGTCTTCCACAATGATACTCCTTCTGTCCCAAAATGATTGTCCAAAAAGATATTCAAATTTACTCTTGATCATCAAGAGTAAATTTGAAATTTTTTTGGATGTTCATTTTGCGACGGAGGTAGTACTATTATCAATCTTCGTTTCTTTACCTTTTCTCTGGGTGTTCACTTCTACCTTTTTTGCTGTGGCAAACACCAGGTACTCCCTGCCCCCAAAACTTGGGAAAAATTTAGCAATATACAAATTTTATTCCAAAAATATATCTGAAATTTATGTAATTTATATCTTATCTTGCTCGATATTGACGATGAGTCATCTATTTGCATGAATAGCCCCCCAAGTTTTTATAACAGGAACAATGGCGGAAGTGCATTATTTTTTTTCATTATATAAATAAATAATGTTTCAACAGGAGATAAAGTTGGAATGGGGTAAGGGATTGGCTCAGAAGCGGGAAGCTGAAGCGAAGCAGCAGGAATTGGAAAGTGAAAAGGCCAAACCTTTTGCAAGGACCCGGTAAGTTTTTAACTCCAGGACAAAATGGACTTTTGTCTCCTTTGCTTTTGATGCATGTCAATTGACATTGTAGAATTATTAAATACTCCCTCCGTCCCACCACAATCGCTACTAATTTCCTTTTCGGTCCGTCCCACCACAATCGCTACTGCCCAAAAAGGAAATGTTTTATTATATTTATATTCAACCAACCTCACTATTTAACCCCACTCATTCTCTCTCTTCATTTTCCACCACACAATTTATTCAACTAACATTACTATTTACCCCACTCATTCTCTCTCTTCATTTTCCACCACAC
Source organism: Campanula takesimana (assembly GCA_026119855.1). NCBI lineage: Eukaryota > Viridiplantae > Streptophyta > Magnoliopsida > Asterales > Campanulaceae > Campanula > Campanula takesimana. The sequence goes on from JAOWBW010000338.1 coordinate 833,068, forward strand.
ATTTACTTCTTTTTCTTAATTATTGTGCCCACAAAGTCAGTAGCGATTGTGGTGGGACGGAGGGAGTATGCATCTTAACATGATTTGCCTTTTTTTGCAGAGATGATCCTGACCTTGACAACATGCTGAAGGATAGATTAAGATGGGGTGACCCAATGGCACATCTCGTTAAGGTAACCAACTGACTTGATTTGTATGAAAAAATATTAAGTGAAATTAAATTATTGATCTTAACATTATTATTTCTTTACTGCTTTAGAAAAAGCACTCCGGGCTAATTCTTCCAGACATAGGAGATGATGACAAGATGAAAGAATCAGGGTTTATAGTTCCTCAGGAAATTCCTAGTCACAGTTGGTTGAAGAGAGGGTTAGATGCTGCACCAAACCGTTATAACATCCGACCAGGAAGACATTGGGACGGAGTTGATCGCAGTAACGGTTAGTTTATTCTACCATATACTAAACACGATAAAAGTCTCCGCCCCAAAAAAAATTAAATTCGCTCTTGATCAAGAGCAAATTTGAATTTTTTTTTTTGGGCATTCATATTGGTGCAGAGGAAGTAACTCTTCTGTTTCCATCATGATATCTCATTTTCTTGCCTAAGATGCTCCACCCAAAAGTGACTCTGTTTGAAAATTAAGCTTTACATTTCTCATGACATAATCAAGTTGGTTATGATACTCCCCCCCCCCCCCCACCCTCAACCCCCCCCCCCCCCAAAAAAAAAGTCGCACTTACCATTTACGTACGCCTGTCCCTAAAATAAAGAGTAGCATTTTTAGAAAAAGAGGTATAACTATATCACTATTATTTCGTGAAGTTTCAAGCCAATTTATATTCTTAAAAGTTTGACTCGTCAATGTAGTCTCTCTCTCTCTCTCTCTCGTTTTGGTTGGGACGGAGTAACTTTTTATTTACATGCGCTTTACAGATTATCACGAAGCATAGCAAAGTAGGGAGAATCTATAAAATACTACTCCCTCTATCCATAAATGAATGTCCATTTTCAAGAAATTTGTGTCCCAAAATGAATGTCTTTTTTGAAAATTACTTTTTCCCTAAAAGTTTCTTTACCAAATTATTTTCACTAGTTTCTTTATACCTGCAAACCTAAATGTTGGGAGAGTGGATTAAAAGATATTCATGAATCTTTGCCGTTTAATTGTATAAAAAATAGAGATTTTCAGAATGTCCCATAAAATGAGATGGTGACATTCATTTAAGGACGGAGGGAGGTGCATGGATTTTAGTTGTGGATTGGGATGGAGAGAGGATGAGCATTTTAAGTCTTTTGTGTCAAATATGACCAGCCTCTCGGTCTTGTAATCAGAATTAACAATAACTCGTGTTAATATATTGTGGTTCATGTAGGATTTGAGAAGCAAATGTTCAAAAGGACGAACGAGAAACAAGCTACAGAAAGGGAAGCTTATCTCTGGTCTGTATCTGATATGTGAGGCGTATTGACATCTGTATACATACAGCTAGCTGATTTTCTTTAGCCTGCAAGAAATGGAAAGAGATAGCTACAGAAACACATGTATTTTGTACTTTTATCTCTCTCTCTTTTTTTTTTTTTTTTTTTTTTTTGAGAAATTTCGCTCCTGAGGTTGAATTTCAGCCTCAAGTGCTGATTTTCTTTCTTTGATATAGTAATGAAACTTTTGTAAGAAATCCAAATTGTATTTCCCTACATGATCTCCATGACAGGTATCTTCCTCATCTCTCTTGCCTTTTTGGCTGATTGGGTTTGGAGATTACATATTTTACCTCTTTTGACCTTGGGGGTAAATAAAAGAAGGGGCTAATTGCAATTTGGTTACCTGTGTTTGTATCAGTTTTGCAATTTAGTTTCTGTGTTTGTAAATGTTGCAACCCGATTCCTGTGTTTGTCATTTTGTTGTAAATTGATATAAAAACTAACGAAATGTTAGTTTTTTTTACGGGAAAATAGACATGTGCATATTACATGACTTTTTTAAGGGTATAATTGTCATTGCGAGCGCAAGGTGCAAGGCACGTGTGTGTTATGTGTAAATAAGGGCTGGTATGTGTCACTTTTTTCATTAAACGACAACAACCTCATCATTCCTCTAGTGATGGTGGAATTAACTCACACAATAAAATACTAAATCCCTCGCTTTTCTCCTTTCAAAAGGAGCAATTCCATTAACCCTTCCAGCTGTCAACACATGCACTTGAGAAATGATAACTGTAACATTTAAAAAGTCATGTAATATGCACATGGTTGTTACTCCGCAAAAAAAAAAAACAAATAATTTCGTCAGTTTTCATATCAATTTGCAACAGAATGACAAACACAACAATTGGGTTACAACATTTACAAACAAGGGAACTAAATTGCAAAATTGATACAAACACATATTATTTTAAATTTGATATGATTATTTTTTTATTTGTTGGCCAAAGTTTATGAATATAGTATTTTTGAGTTGATATAACCAGTTTTACGGAATGAGGGAGTGTATTTTATCCCGCGAAGGTTATTTTATTTGTAGTTAGTCTATTGACATTTAATATCTCATGTCTTTATGAATTTAAATTAATAAGAATTTATGTTTTCGCGGTGCACGGAGTACAGCTAGTTAATCCAAATAATAAGAACATTAAAAATTGGGAGATTCTACTCTAGTCAAAGGGAGCCAATTTTGAACGACTATAATGACTTGTTCGCGCCATTCGAAGCGGCAAGTATCTCTGGGGACGATTGATTTGTCTAGTCCGAAAGTGTTCCACCATTGATGAAACCAATAAGGAGTAGGATAGGAAAAATTCGGACAAAAGTAAAAGAAATATGAAAGAGAAAAAGATTTGTTTTGTCTGAAAAAGGCCCTTGACCAAGCCAGGATGTAGTCATAATAATTAAATCTGGAATTGTTTGAATTTAATAAATCTCGAGAATCATTTGGCTTTTGGCCCCAATCTGATAAAGTCATGAATTTTAAAATTTTGACTTTGCAATAACGAATTTTCGTGTTATCAACATGATCTGTGGAATATTGAAAAGTAGCGGATTTTGTTTGTGTCAGAATGGTTTCATAGTAAAATTGGTTTTTCATGAAATTATCAGGAATATAATTGTGCAATGATGGTAAAATATATTGTGATAATTGATAAGGATGCCAATTGTCAGTCATTTCATAGATTTCTGGTTCTAGGACACAAATAGAATCAGAATGATTTTTATAAAAATAATTTGTGGGTGGTGTTTGTTTAGGGTGAGGATTAGGAACAATTTGTCTATTGGGCTGAGAAGTTTGAGGGTTTTCTATTTTGAGAGCAGATTTGTAAGTAGCTGTCTTTTGGGAGGATGGTGTTTCTTTTGAGATTGGGGGAGAGAATGGTTTTGCATCTGGGGAAAGAGTAAGGTTAATTAAACTCCTCCAAATCTCCGGCCCGGCATATGTTCAAAATCTCTCAAACCAAGTTTTAAAACATACTGTGTTGTGAGACCCGGGTCGGGTACGGGTCGGAAACGGGTCTTTGATATACGGTATTAAGGAGTGTGAGCACGGGTCGGGTATGGGTTTGTGCAAACCCAGTACGTACCCGACCCGTTGCCATCCCTAAGTAGATGCTTAGGCGGGCCGAAAATTTAGAAATAACTATAATATCCCGGATGGGACCAGACAAGATTGTGGCTTGACGAGTGACGACCCCTATAACGATCAAATCTGTCATGATTTACCGATGAAGCATTACACGTTTCTTTAACTGGTGAAGGTGTGTACTGATTTGGGTTTTTTGTGAGAGGGGATTTGAGTTGATTTGTATGTTCGAAATGAGTTGATTCATATGTACACTGTTTGCGGTAGACTGGGGTATGCACGTAGGGTGTTTGATTTGAGTTCTGAGTCGGATATTGTTACTTGAAATCTATTTGCTGGGTCTTGCACAGATGTTGTTTGAAGAAATGCTTGACAGGGTTGTTTGAAGAAATGCTTGAGAGGGTTGTGTTTAATTGGACCTCTATGATTGGTCATTGGTGGGTATGTGGATATGGAAGTGGCCAAGAGTTGTTTGATAAGAATATAAGATGCTCGTTGGGTTGTTGTTGTTGTTTTTTTTTTTTTTTGATAGATGGGTATATGCTTGTATTGGAAATGTTTCAAATGATTTTACCTTTATGGAATGAACGGGCACAGGGAAAAAGCTCTTGAAATTTTCCTGGGGATGGAAAAATGACATGGTGTCAAATGATGCAACTTTTACGGGCATTTTGCATGCCAAATGACATGGTACTTCAACCTTGTGTGTTGAGTTTAAAAGATTGAGCTGAAAGTTGAGCACCGTGGTTGTCTGGTTGATCTTCTCTCACTGGTCGATCTGATGAAAGATTCTCAGGAGATTATGAAAAGTACAATCTTAGAAGTGACATCATCTGTTTTTTTTTTGGTGATCTTTACTGTCGGCATGCAGAACCAGGAGACAGGACCCAGTCAATTCAGTCATAAGAAGAACATCAGATATTTCCATGTTGAGTGAGTTTGTTGCTGAACCGAAATTTCCTGACAAATATGCTTGGCTAAGAGTTCAAGAAACAAGGTTTAAGATCTCCAAGCAAAGTTTATCATATTTAGTCCGTCATACATTATAAATCAGGTGTGAGAGACTGATATTTTTAAAATACGCGTGTTAATACAGTATCTGGCTTGAATGTGCATGAATTCAGATAGGAAGAGAGAAGAGACCAAGGATTATGTATGGGAAAACATAGCGAAATATAACTCGTGGCCATCTTCATGTTCTTGGAAGGAGGATTTGATGGTGCTATATTGTTGATTCTTAAGCTACTCCAGGTGATGAAAGTATTTTGTTTCTGATTTATTTATTATATAAAGTCAAACAAATTTATTTCGGAGGTTTTTTTCCACCACTTGCTCGCACTCTTTATGTTCCTTTTTGTCATCTGATTTTTTTTGAAGCTTTTTAATTGACGGACCCAGAACTTTTAAGTTTTAGTGGCTTTTTATTATTCTAATATTTGATGTAGGGCCAATGTGGTGTTTTCTTGAGGATTGCTTACATATTTTTGGAAATTCACATAGGACTTGGAAGAAAAATGGGCAATCTACCAAAATATGCCACGTACTTTCGTTTTGGTTACAATTTATGCAACATACCACAAGTTTACCACATAATCCAACGTACTTTGTAATTTTGTTCCAAAAAATGCAACGTACCTTGTAGTACGTTGCATTATTTGAAACGAAAATTGCAAAGTACGTTGGATTATGTCGTAAATTTGTGGTACGTACGTTGCATAAATCGTAAACAAAAGCTTGGTACGTTGCATTTTTTTGTAGTTTTTCCGAAGAAAAATGTTTGAATATCCTGATTCACATCTAATAAAAAATACACTACAGGCTTGACAGCTCTCAAAACTTGGTAGAATCAAGAAAAGCATTTTAACACACACACACACACTCTCTCCTCTCTCTCTATATATATATATATATATAATATATATATATATATATATATATATAGAGAGAGAATAGAACGGCGTTAGTATATTTTACCTAATCCGTACACACGAGTGCGTATAGGAAATAATCCCTATATATATATATATATATATATATATATATATATATATATAGGGTCGTGCTCCTGTGAGAACCTAAATATCGTGAGAACCGTGAGAACTTGGATACATTAGGTTTTTACCTAATGTATCCAATGGTTCACTTGGATACATTGGATACATTACTTGGATACATTAGGTTCTTACTTAATGTATCCAAGTTCTCACGATATTTAGGTTCTCATTTGAGCACCTACCTATATATATATATATATATATATATATATATATATATTATATAAATATACATGCATATATATATACACACACACACACATATACATATGTACATGTATATATAATTTAAAGTAAAAGCTCTTTTCAACCTAGAGTCCATAATGTGAATCACTGGCGGACCTAGGTACTAGGTTAAGGGGGCGGCGCCCCCCGTTTGTCAAAAAAAAAAAATATAGTGCAATTTTTGTAAATTTTAAATTAATTAGTGCAATAAATTAAAATCTGCCCCCCTTTTAGTGAAGAAAAACATGCACTAAAATTTTTTCTTGCCCCCTTATACTAATAAAAATAATTTTGCCCCCCTTCAAGAAAAATCCTGGGTCCGCCATGTTTGTAAAATGCAGCCATGATGACCTCTGGACAAATGGAATTTTCCATTATCTCAAACATTTCGGACTGGAAAGCAGATAAAGTTAGCGAATAAGACTGCTAGTGATGTAGAAAAACTCCACTAGTAATAAAAACCTAGCAAGCGTACTAGATATCGAAATAGTAATACGCAGTGCGAGGGTCGATCCACAGAGACTTGTGTATCAACAGTTCAGTTTTCAGCAGTAAAGACAGAAAAAATAAATAGACTGGTTTTGGTTTTTATCTAAACTAAGAAAGCAATTAAAATCAAACTAAAGATTGCAATTAAAACAAATAAGAACGAAATTACCGGTATTCAAGCGATGAGAGAAGAATCTACGCATTGGGTTCACATGTACTTCATTGAAACGAATAAATAATATCATCATCAATCACTGTTGGAGATTCATTCACTTATGTAAAATCAAGTGTTCACACAACTTTAATTTAGTATTCTTCAAATACTACACTTTCTGCAAAGTCTATGTAATATTCAAAGAATCCATGAAAACCCTAGGAATTTATGAATCTACAATCTTGACAAGAAATCACTTTGCAAGTCTCAATTGTATTCTTTAAAAGTATAGACTTTATATACGTAGATCAATCATTTGAAATCCGTATACACCGATTAATTATATGAAAATCCCTTTTAAAGAATCCAACAACAACAATTGACGATGAATTATTTATCACAAATCAAATCCGTACATGTTACCTCCAATCCGCAGAACGAGAAGATTAGCCAAACATACTCATGTTGATCATCACAATAAAATGGGAAGAATATGAATTTATGAATAATACTTCTTGAAATAAAACTTGCATACTTCAATCCTTGGTTACACGCTCCAAACGGTAAAAACCCTACTAGCATGTAGAACAGTGCCTTCCGTCTCCGGCTTAAAATTGGCCTCCTTCAAAACTAAAACCTAAAAGTCCTACTTAAACTAGGAAAATAAAACATAGAAAAAGGAAATAATAATAAAATCCTAAAAACTAGGAAAAAGATTGTGAACCAGCCAGGCAAAACCAAAATGGCGTGGGTCTCCTTTCTTGATTTGGACTTCCAGCTTTCCCATAAAGTCCTTGGTGCTTCAGATATTTCCTGTTTGGTCTTTTCAATTCCTTATATTCTAGAAAAGCCCACAGCTTTCAAATTCTTGCAGTTTAACCCCTGGAACTTCTGATAATTGCAGCTCACCCCTCTGTTGACTGACTTGAACTCTGACTTTGACTTGACTTTCGAGCATTTATAAACTTCGCGGGAACATCATAGAATCACTAAATAAATGTCCCAAAATACAATGTTTTCCCACAAACTTGACAATACAAAATATACTCAAAGTTCCATCAAATCTATCCTAAATTACATCAAAATCGATAATATAAATCCGTAATCCTGGAGATAAAATGATATGAAAATCCACCCATCAGCTAGAATAAAAGAAATCAAATTGACATTTTATTGACTAACTGAATTATTATTTAACAATACAAGGAATACTTTAGACCTTATCCTAAACTTATGCTGAATAATCCTAGATTTATGTGATAAATAACAACATAGTATATGGAAATAGAACTATTGTTCTGCTTATTCCAACTGTATGAATGTAATCAAATAATTGCTGATTTGTATGTGTTTATCTATGCATTCACTTGTACTCCTGAGTCATATATATCTCCAGCCTTCCAATTCTCAGGAATGTTATTGACAGGAACAACCCATGTCTCATCATCTCCGTTTTCATCACTAAATAGCATTCTTAGTGACAATGATCCCCTCGGTGGTGTCGTGGTTGTCCATACTGATCCATAGCTTCGATCCAATACCTTGCATGAAAGATTCTTCGTCTGCATCCAAAAGATGATTACCCAATATATAAGTCGATTGATGAGGAATTAAAGTTTATCATGTATATCATTCAAGTACTCTTGCTCTGCTATGTATTTAAAGTATTGTGGTTACAAATGGAAAAATATTCTCCTAGAAAATACTCCCTCATCCTGAAAAGATAGTCTCATTTGACTTTTGATGGTCAATACAAGTGAACTTAGACCAAATAATATGGTAATCTAATCATCATGTAGCTTTATGCTTTGATATACCTCACATAGCTGTACAGCGGTGATGTCCCTTTGCCCTTGTTGGTACCAAATTACGAAACCCAAATAATATGGATAGTTGCTATTTTCATCTATCTTAATGGTAATATTTTTGTTCGGATAGCTGCATGAAACCCTGAGACAAACGAGAGAGATATAGTGAGGAAATTAAAAGACGGACATAAAAAGGAAAACCAGCAATTTCCAGAACAAAATATTTTCAAAAGTAAGCACTTTCTCCATCCCAAAATTATGTGTCTAAAAAAAAAATAATTCAAATTTGCCCTTGATCAAGAGTAAATTTGAACATTTTATGGACATTCATTTTGAGACGGAGTGAGTAGAAACCATTGTTTCTGCCTCCTACTTACCGTCTATATTCAACATCTACGATGCCTTGGGATAGTAAAGAGGGAGCTGCATCAGTAGTCTGAGCCATATGACTAAAGGCTCGCCTGCTTAGAATAAAATCCGTTCGGTCACTTGACCCGTGGTCCGTTATGACTACAGTCACTCCTTTATCCGAGCAGTATTTGCTATTGGTGCATCTCACCTAAGGGAATAATTCCAAAAAAAATTGCGATTTAGTAATGCAAAATGCAATAAAAAACTGTTGAGTTTCTTTTTAACGGATATTGATTTGAGTTTGCAGCGAAGAGTAGTATACCTGGTAGCAAGCACCACAGCCTACTCCATCTCTGTAGAGATCAGATGCAGCTGATACATCCCCACCATTGATTGTCGCTCCAAAAATACCGTATCCACATCTTCCCGCTGCAACTTAACCAGAGGTAAAAGTAATTTAGTAGATGATAAAACATAAGTGTACTTGTACATTTATATACTCCCTCCGTCCCATAATGAATGACCAGGTTTTATCAAAATTTGCTCTTGATCAAGAGCAAAGTTTGATAAAATTTAGTCATTCATTATGGGACGGAGGGAGTATGTAACATTATACTCCGTATTTTAGAGCTATGTAGTTTGATTTCTCACATTCTGTTCCATTCTCATCAGAGTTTGGATAGTAAGCTGCTCGAGAATGGATGAACGTCTCTGATTTTCCTAAAGTTAGCAGAGAAAGGAAAGTTACTGCAAGAATCAAAAGAGGTTTGAGAGAACGAGCCATTATATGAATGTGAGTTTGCAGAAGGAAGAGGAAAGCAAGTGAGACAAGTTGGGAATGCATGAAATGAACCAGGTTTGCGTTATTTATAGTGAAATAATTAGCTGAACATTTTTTTTGGTAAAAGACTATCTTTGACATTCTGCTCAAGTTCGCTTTCATTGAATTGAAATGTGATTATTCTTTGAGGTGGCATTCCTTGGCTTAGATGTTGAAACTTGTTTGTGGACTTTCTCTTGCATATTTTACAGTAATTTTTTTTATTCTAGTTCTGACGTCTTATGTGAAAGCTTTCTGAAAATGTCAATTGTCGTAGCAATCTTGTACTTTGAATACGGCAAATGGAATTCATTAAGATGTATAAATTTTGTTAATTCATTATCAGCTGACTTTAATGACAGATTTTGGTATTTGAACTTTGAATCTTGACAGTTAGAAACCTGTAAGAAGATATCTTGTTAAATACTCCCTCTGTCCCGAAATGTTTTTCCACTTTCCGTTTTTTGTTTGTCCCAAGAAGTTAGTCTCATAACTATGGTATTAAAGTGTATGAACTTCCAAAACAATCCTATCTTAGAAGGACAACACCAACAGAGCTTCTTAATGAACTTACATAATAGTTGTCAATTATTAAGGATAATTATGTCAGTGACACAATGCTGATAAAAAGCTTGAATAGTCAAATGAGACTATCTTTATGGGACGGAGGGAGTATAAGCTTGAATCCACCCTAACTCTTTCTGTTAGGTGAGGATATTTGACCAGGGAATGGTTTTGAAATTGACCAGAGAGGAGAGAGAGAGAGAGAGTTGAATGGCCTAGTATAAAATGGTTTGCTTGGTACAGAAGGAAATCAAAGAGCCCAGTTAGGTAGTTCTGCACTAAGCAAGGTACCTCATTCAAGTAAGTTTCCTACTTGTACTAATAATGACACTTAGGCTCTAGTCTCTTCCACATTGAAGGCTTTTGGAAAGATCAATCCTTCTACTATTAAAGTCGGTTGGAAAGATCGCAACAAGAAAATCTTCTCTATTGTTTTATTGAGATAATTTCTTGTTCATACCACATATTTAGTAACAAAACAATTGAATCATGGTTAAAACAATTGAAGCATGGCTCTTTATTTCATTCTTTTTTATCCTAAACAATTCATATGTTGTTCAGAGTCACTATGTACAGGTTGACAAATCTAAAGGTGTACTCCCTCCGTCCCATTTGAAAATGTGCGTATTATCTTTTTGGGTGTCCCGTTACAAGCTAAGCATGGTTAAAACAATTGAAGCATAGGTTTTAATTCATTTTCAACCATTGTACTTTCATCCGACTTTTACTTTAACCATTACACTTTATTTTTTGCACGAAAACCACTATACTCTCGGAAACCTCCCATCGCAGCCACAAATTTGTCTCTAATCCGTCACTAATATGTGCCCTAATCCGCGATTTTTGGGTTCGGATGAGAGGTTTTCTAAAGTAGAGTGGTTTTCGTGCAAAAAATAAATTATAATGGTGAAAGTGGAAGTCGGGTGAAAGTACGATGGTTGAAAATGAATATAAACCCTTTGTTTAATGGGACCCACTTTCATACTGACAACAACTTTTTACCCCACTTTCTCATCCCTACTCCCCCCCACACTTTTCATACTCACAACACTTACCCCACTAACTTTTCGTTAATTTGCGTGCCCAATTCGGAGAGTGTAGCTTCAATTGGATCGGAGGGAGTATATAAAAAGAAAAGCTCGCTTGGTGTGGTCAGGAACATATTACGAAAATGCCTTAAGGGAATATCCAATGATCCTTGTTGTTTAGATTTCTTTCTGAATTGTTGTTAAGCTTTAAGAGGACATCAGTTATGATGACAAAACAGGGAGAAACACCCGACATGGACAAAGAACTGCTGCAGCAGTGAAGTTGCTGCTCCGCTACAGCCTACAAACAAGATCTTGACATGCTTCCCCTGCTGATAGATTAACGGTTGGAGTTAGTTAATTTGACTGCAGGTTGGTCCCACATGGGCCTAAATAAAATTGCGACTGTTGATCCACCAACAGGGGACGATGCAAGATCTATTCCGTAGGTTGCAGCAGAGCAGCAACTTCTTCGCTGTAGCAGATCGAAATCCAACAAACAATATGGCTCTATCAGGAGCACAACTTGGCATAAAGCAATTCCAGTGGACAACATCAGCCATGACATGGAATGTATTATAGTTTTAGGCCCTACTGTGAATTTTCTTTTTGAAAAGTTACTGCTCTCTCCGTCCCTAGATAAATGTCTATTTTCAAGATTTTTTAATCCAAAATGAAGGTCCTTTTTGTAAAGAACTTTGTCCCTAATTTTTTTTTTTTAACCAAATGTTTTTCAATAGTCACTTTATACTTGCAAAACTAAGTGTTTAGAAAGTGAATGATATATATGCATCATTGCTATTTAATTGTCCAAAAAGTGAACATTTTCAGAATGTCTCCTATATGAAACTTGGACATTCATTTAGGGACGGAAGTAGTACCAGACAATAATTCTTGCAAGTTGAACTCCTGCAACATTAGATTTGCTGCTTTGCTGTAACGGTGTGTGTGGATAAAGACCACATCTAACTCTTTTGGATATTCTTTTACCCATATCCTGAAAAAGGTGACGTGACCCCCTTTCCAAACCGACTGGAGCTGCAGCATAACAGAAAATCTGCCGCTGCAACGGTTCCAAACCGGGTATGTACACCCTTTTTTCTTAATCTAAAACCTGATATGCCTTGGGCTGCGACCTCGACTTGCATTACGAAGATCTGTTACAATCTTTGAATGGCCGCGAAATTTGATCTTCCAATTATGGGACCATTTAGAGTTTTAGTTTTGAAATTTACCTACAATTCTTTTGATCTATCTACATTCAACTCCTTCTGGGGACCATAGAATAAATTTAATGAAAAATGTCTCGTAATTTCTATAAACGTCAGAAAATCGCGTTGGGAAGTTTATCAAGACTCTGTGTGTATGTTGTGTCTGAATTTCCAAGTTGGTGACTTTTACACAGCGTATGTTACATTCTCTCTCTCTCTCTCTCTGTGTGTGTGTGTCTCTCTCTCTCTCTAATGAGCGTAAGTCGGGTCGTGATCATGGTGGATTACAGATCAAATTCCTTTTAAATAAGCTATGACCATATTATTCTACTTTGCAAGAAACTTAACATTTATTTAACATTATGATTTCTTCATGTACTTGTTTATGATAGCATGATGTGAGCACATGGAAACAAGACAAGCCCTCAAATGGAAGTAACATTATCCACTCGTTTAATGGAGTTTGGTGATTGAGCCTGTTTTAGGAAGTTAATTTAGTTTAAAAAGGTATAAGTTGGTTGTCCTTTTTTTCCATTAGAAACTGTTAACAAAATTGGCTAACTTTATTCACAAGTATCTCTCTTAAGTCCCGTGCTTATAGGAATTGGAACGTCTAGCAATCATGTCTATCTTTTTTCGATTTGGGCAGCAAAGATTAAATGGCGGGATGAAGTTTGTCTCTGGGCGCCCATTTAGTCTTTGTCACCCATATCCAAAAGAGGCAGACGTGGTCTTTATCCATACCGTTTGGTGCAGCCTAGTAGCAAATCTGTCACTGTAACAGTTTCATTTATGTGTTTGTTTATGTGTGAGAGAGAGAGAGAGAGATGTTGAAAGTTGATAGCTTCATCCATGTTGTTGTAGCTATCCACTTTGTAGGTAGATGTAGAGATTGATGCAGAGAAATTATAGCTAGAGAGAGAGAGAGAGAGGAAGAGAGAGAGAGAGAGAGATTATAGCTTCATCCACATTGTTGTCACATTATCATTATGGGCCTAGTGTGTGGCCACAAGATCATTATGGAACTTGCTCCCCAACCTTTCATTTATAAGTGTAACTCATTTTATGTTCTGATGACGCCCTAAGTTTCAGGGGTCACGGAGGTAGAACTCCAATATAGCTATCTCTTGATCCTGATCACAACACAAACAAGAACACCGTTAAGACCAAGGCCGGGTTGGAATCCGGCTTAGGCCCTCGGGTGTGAGAGTAAGATCTCTGAGGAAAACCTAAGTAGAAAGCTTGTGAAAGCCTTGTGTGTGTGAATAGGATAGAGCACGTACCTGGCCCTTTGGGGCGGATAGGAGTATTTATATGAGTAGAAGGAGGAGGTAGGTTTAAGGTACTAACCGCCCTTGTACCGGATGGACACGCGGCAGGTCCTCATTGGTTCGGCCAGGGGAGTGGCTGGGAACGTGGCGTGTTGTCAGGGAGTCATGGCTCTTCCACCAACCGTTATGGTACGTCAGGTACGAACTGGTAACGTCTGTAGTATGTTTGTGACAGCTGGCCGCTGCGGGCTCCGGGCAGGTGGTTGAGTGATCAACACGGGACCCTAAGAATAGCGGGAGGCAGAGCTACCTCGGGCTTACTAGCTTGCGGGCTTATCCGGTTGACGTGGTCGAGCTCGCTTGTACTGGCTTTGAACCGGGTCCGGTCCGGTCTGCGATGCTCGGTCTTATCAGTGGCCCCTAACTCCGAGGGTCAGCTTATTTATGAGCGGCGCGAGGAGTTACACTTCCATGTCTCGGCCCGGGCAAACTGTAGTAAATACGGGCACGGAATATCATGGGACGGGAGTCTTACAATGGTAGTTGACGACAGGACAGTGGGCCCCACGAGTCAGGCTAGTGACGTAGCTGTCAGGTCCTTGATATGACAAGGAGCACGCTCATTAAATGCGAACCGTCATTGGAATTCGAAAAAAGCTGATTCCCGCCTCTTCGTTTTCCGGGTCTAAGCCGGGTCGCTCCGGATCTTTGGTTTAAACCCGACCCATTCTGGGGATATAAATAACCCTAACTGGCTTATTCAAAGACCTTCGGTATTTTTAATCTTTGGCCATCGCTCTTGAGAGAAATATTGCTGATAACGACGTTGATTTGCTTCCTCCGTTTCCTTAACTCGATCGATTTAACAGGTAGTGCTTCCCTTTTTATTTTCGTCGCTGGTTTCTGATTGCTAACTTTTCGCCTTCGGTCCTCTCCACCGTTCATCGGGGGTAGAAACTTAACACGCCGTGTTTTCACAACTTATAACATCACGAACCAAGCTTTTAACTTTTAACCACCGAATCTCCGATTTCTAACCGGTTAACTTGTCTCTTTCTTAGGAATTCTGGGTCCATCTTTGATTTTATAAAGTTTTGTTGAAAAAACCTCTGACTGTGACTATGGATGAACTGGACCTGGGGAGAATGCTTCGTCCGGACCTTTTCGGTTGTTGTCGACGAACGGGAGGGATTTACCGGTACCTGATAAATGCCTGGAAAAGGCTTTCCCGGGATGCTTTTATGACCATAGGGATAGTTTATGAGTGGGACTCTTGGATCCTACCCCTGCTGTGGGAGACAGGCCCCTCAGTTCATTTTGACTGGGGTAGAATGAGGGTAATAGGGGGCGAGGAACAGTTGGGGGTTTTTGTGAAAGCGGTTTTAACTCGATTCCCCGATAATGTAGATATGGCCGGTAACGCTAGAAGGTTGGTGAGATTAGGTGGAGACCGCGTGTCTGCAAGCGGTTCTAATGCTCAGTCTTGGTTGGATGTCCCTCTGGATGACGATCTGCCCGTTCAAGGCCATAACCGCGACGTTTCCGCGGGTGCTGGGGTGATTGAAGTGACCAGCAGCGGGGATGCTTCAGAACGGGCTGATGATGGCGACGAATTCTTATTGGATGAACCTGCCCGGGATGTCGTGGGAGATGGTTCTTCAGATACTCAGTCGGACTCACGCGGGCAACTGGAGAGGCTGGCCCCTGATACTGCTCGCAAGGTCAACTTGCTTTGCTCCCCTGTTAGGATCGTAGATTCCTTTCCCGAGGGCCCTGATAACAGGAGGACCAGTCAAGCAGGTGCGTCTAGCTCTGGCGCGGGTTTGAGGGACGAGAGCGAGGAGGATGATGGTGATGAGTATTTGTCGCAGTTCCGCGTCGACCCCAAAGTCTATCTCGTCTACGGTCTTATTGAATACGAGTCTCTTATGGGTGGGAGATCAATGACTCCTCCCTTGATCCGGGCCGAGAACCTTGCCTGCATATTCTACCCGGCTCAGTTCGAAAACGGGCTGCGCCTTCCCTTGGATCCGTTTCTTTGTGAATTTCTTGAGTTCACCCATTGCCTCCCTATGGACTTGACCCCGAATGCCATTCGCTATCTGGTGTCCTTTATAGTCGTAAGCCGCATGTTGGGGTATGAGTCTTCTTTGTCCGCGCTCCATATTTACTTCACCCATCAAGTCACTGCGGGCTGCTTGAGCTTAAAGACCAAACCGCGGTCTGAGAAGATTTTTTCCGCTGCTACTAACAAGTTCGATCAGTGGCAGAGATATCCCTTCGTTATTCAGAACCGTTTAGGCTGGCCATTCCCTCGTCCTGACAATTTAGCGCCGATTTCGATGTCCCGCCAAAACTTTCCTGATCCGGAAGAAGGCCGAGAGCTGAGCGCGGCGATGGAGGCCTATCTTGCTCGGTTTACGAAGAGGGTTACCCTGGACGACCAGTCCGTTGTGGAGACTCCTCAAGTTTACGACGTCTCAGCAATTATTAGCGATGAGGAGCTCTTGACCTTCGCCGGGGTGGCCCCGAGGCGCGTTTCTGGCCCCGAGCCTAGGGTTATCATGGCCCCTCTGTTGCGAGATCCTGATTGGAAAGTTCATCAATCATTCGCTTTCCTTTCTGATTGCTCTGCCTGTAATTCGGGGGAGACTTGTCCAGACCCTGGTTTACTCGGTCTCTTTCATTGTACACTTTCATACTATTTTCTTGTCTTTTTTCGCTTTGTTTTTATCTATCTGACTGTTGTTCTTGTTCGCAGACCCAACCGACACGATGCCTCCTAAGTCCGCAGCAGAGATCAAGATCGCGGCCAGGAAAGCCGCGGCTCTTGAAAAGCAAAGGAGAGCTGATGCTATGAAAAGGGTGGAGGCTCCTGGGGTCAAGATCCCTGTCACGGACAAGGTTGATAAGTCCGGAGCGGTGGTCTCTCAGCCGCAACTGACCCGGAACCTGCCTCCGAATCCTCGCCAAGGCGCTGGCCGCGGCAAAACTGTGATTGGAACCGGCCACTCTTCCCAGGCTTCTGGCGCAGGTCTATCCGCTCCCGAGCCCACGAAGAAACGCCCTGCTATCGTGGACCCGGCGTCCCCTCAAAGGGATAAGTATCAGAGGGTTGGCTCTTCCTCCGGCGATTTTACGGTCTTATCTCCTTCGAGAGGGACCCTATGCTCCAATCTATTCCCGGTGGAGTCAATTGAGGATCGAGAGCGCGCCCGGGAGTTCGGGCTTAAGATAGCCAAGGCCCCTGAGGTGTATGGGGTGGATCTTCATAGCCGCCGGAGCGCTAATGCTTATGTTGGTGATGGGCTGATGCACCGCCTCTATTTTCCAGATTACCAGCAGAAGGTTTTGGCTGCTTCGAATCCTATCGCCGCCGCGGGCAACGTGGGCTTGTGCTTGACCGAGGTTCGTTTTTGACTTGGGTTATATATCGTGCTTCTCTTCGCACCGTAGTCTAATCACCTTTGTTATTTGCAGATTGCCAACGAGGTTATCTATCTGCGGACCCAACACGAGTCTGATGCCGCCGTGATCGCAGCGAGGAATAATGAGCTGATGGCGGCGAGGGAGGAAGTCCAAAAGTTGACCAAGACTGTGGAGAGCGCCGGCCAGGAATTAAAGAGCAAAGATGCGGAGGTCGTTAGCGCGGCCAAGGAGGTATCTAAATTAAGTAGTGAACTGGCCGCTGCTCGAGAATCCAAAGAGCGGGCGGAGGCTGAGAAGGCGAGTGTTGATGCTCGCAATACTGAGCTCCTGAGGTCTTTGGAGGCGGAGAGAAGGAAGTCCGAGGAGCTGTCCAACAGAGTGGACGAGCTGGACGGCAAACTTCTTGACCAAATGCGCTATGAGAATGAACGTAAGCGGGTCTTGGAGGAGGAGAGGGGCGAGGCGGTTGCTGAATTCAAAGAGTCCGCAGAGTACTCTGACAAATTATCCGTCGCGGGCAATGAGCAATATGAACAGGCGGTGCACACTATTGCCCGGAATCTGGCGGCCACTGGGAAATATACTGCCCAAGAGATCACTATCCTTTGTTCCATCGTGGCCACGGATCCGGAATGCTTTAATGGCCATTCCTTAGTGCCTTTTGCCGATCATCAGCTTGAAGCCTTGCCCGAGTCGGTTCGGAATGCTCTGCCTCCGGTTTCACCTGTAACCATTCAACCCTTGATCAAAATGATAGACGACTTGCGGTTTACAGGTGATGAATCCGCCTTGTCTCTGGCCGCGGCTCTGGAGAAGGTATTTGGCCCCAATGGCCCCTTCGTTGAAGGTATTGTTCTTCCCTTTTCAGCTTTTGCCTCCGCCCTAGCCGAAGCCTCTGAAGCTCTGGCTCGTTCTGCCGCTGACCATACTGCCTCTGATTCTGTTCCAGAAGTGGAAGTCAACCCGCCGCCGGGCAGCTGAAGATCAAACCGGGTTGCGTCCTGGGGCCTTTTTGTAATAGTATTAGACTCCGTGAATTTGAACATTTGACTCCATTTTGACACGATTTGGTAATGTATTTAATTGCTCTTCTTTGATCCCCATATCTCCTTGTCATTTATTTTCGCTATATTTTATTGCTCATGGAATTGCCAAGCATTTATTGTTCTTTCTTAAACACTTTGTTTGTTTTTCATTATTATCTCCCTTGGCGGGCTTACGGTCTAGCTCAAGGGCGTATGACCGCGCATCGTTCATGAGAGTTCATGCAACGGTATTTCCCTTGGCGGGCTTACGGTCTAGCTCGAGGGCGTATGACCGTGCATCGTTCATGAGAGTTCATGCAACGGTATTTCCCTTGGCGGGCTTACGGTCTAGCTCGCATCGTTCATGAGAGTTCATGCAACGGTATTTCCCTTGGCGGGCTTACGGTCTAGCTCGAGGCGTATGATCGTGCATCGTTCATGAGAATTCATGCAACGGTATTTCCCTTGACGGGCTTACGGTCTAGCTCGAGGGCGTATGACCGTGCATCGTTCATGAGAATTCATGCAACGGTATTTCCCTTGGCGGGCTTACGGTCTAGCTCGAGGGCGTATGACCGTGCATCGTGCATGAGAATTTAGGAAGATCTTTTATTTTAATGGGACAAACATAATATTATTGATCTTTCATCTTTTTTCCGCTTATGGAGCCGTACATCAACATTACAATGCATAAGGTAGAAACTAGGCGGATTTCTAATAACAGGGGGGAATACAATCTTCAAGGGTAAAACTTCTTCAGGTGGTCGCTGTGCCAAGCGTTCTTCAAGTCCTTCCATTCTTTGGTGAGGAGTCTGTAAGTCCCTTCTTTGATTATGCGGGCGATCTGATAAGGCCCTTCCCAGTTGGGCGAGAGCTTGTTATATCCGGGCTGTCTCCCCGTGACTTCAACTTTTCTCAAGACCCAGTCTCCCACGGAAAATGACCTCTTGTTCACCCTTTTGTCATGATGGACTTTGGCCTTTTGTTTATAATTGACAATCTTTGCCCGTGCTTCCAACCGTTTTTCTTCAAGAAGGTCTAAGTCTTTTCTCCGGGCTTCCTCATTCCTTGTTTCATCAAAATGGGCGACCCTGTAGGTGGGTAGGGCTGCCTCTACGGGCGCGACCGCCTCTGATCCATATGTCAAGGAAAAGGGGGTTTCTCCTGTTGAATTCCTCGTTGTGGTTCGGACAACCCATAGGGCAGTACTGAGCTCTTCCATCCAGCGACCGCTCCTTCCCTTCAAATTTTTGTGCAAGGCGGTCATAAGCAACTTATTTGCGGCCTCGGCCTGTCCATTTCCATGCGGTCTTGCGACAGATGATTGCCGATGTTCTACGTTGAGTCTCTTGCATTCCGCTGTAAACTTGCTTTGGAACTGGGGTCCATGATCGGAGACGATAGCCCGGGGCAAACCAAACCGGCAGAATATATGGTCGTGGATGAACTTGATAATACTTGCTTCCGTCGTGCTAGTTAGCGCCTTGGCCTCTACCCATTTTGTGAAATAATCTACTGCGACCACTACCATTTGCGCTCCGCCGGGCGCTTTGGGATAAGGCCCAATCAAATCAATTCCCCACATGTCGAATGCCCAAGTTGGGACTACCAGGCTCTGCTCCGTGGATGGCTGCCTTGGTATGTTGGCGAATCTCTGGCATTGATCACATTTGCGGACATATTCCTCTGCATCTTTTTTCATTGTCGGCCAGTAATACCCGAGGAATCTGATTTTATCGGATAGTGTCCGGGCACCGGGATGTCCTCCACACACGCCTTCGTGAACTTCGTATAACAAGTTGGTGACTGTTTCGGACTTGACACACCTCAGCAGCGGTTTGGTGAAGGATCTCCGATAAAGTACGCCATCAATGATCGTGTATCTGGCGGCTTGTCTTCTCAAAACTTTTGATCGATCCGAATCGCTGGGAAGGATCTCCTTCTCTATGTATTCCATAATCTCGTCTATCCAATCCTTCTCGGGCTCCCCTATTTGGTGGATCTCTACCCTGTCAATGGCCGGGCGTTCCGTAAATTCTATCCAACAGTCCACACTAAGCTTTGCGATGTCTTCGTTCGTGATTCTCGAAAGCAAGTCCGCCTCGGAGTTTTCAGCCCGGTTAACTTGGGTCAGCTCGTGGTAGTCGAATTCCATCAACAGGTTTGCTGCCAGTTCCTTGTACTTGAGCAGCACCGGGTGATTTGTCTCATATTCCCCTTTAACCTGATTTACCACTAGCTGTGAGTCGCTCTTCACGATCAAATTTGAGACCTTCATGTCCCGGGCTAATTCCAAGCCCGCTATCAATGCCTCGTACTCGGCTTGGTTGTTGGAGACCGCGAACTTAAATCTCAAGGCTCGTTTAAACCTTTGACCTTCCGGGGCGATCAATAGGATTCCGGCGCCACTAATAGTTTTTCCGGAGGATCCGTCAACGCTTAACGACCAACAATTCTCCGGTCTTTCTTCTGCATCCATGGCCTCCTTGCCCCGCTTTTCCTTCGCTTTATCGGGCTGGACTTTGTCCGCTTCGCTTTCCTTTACTTTAAACGTAGTTTCTGCCACAAAGTCCGTCAGTGCTTGTGCCTTAATGGTCTTTCGCGGGGAGTAAGTGATTTGGAACTCAGTCAGCTCTATCGACCATGACAGCATTCTTCCCGAGGATTCGGGCTTATGGAGCACTTTTTTCAGCGGGGTATCCGAATAGACCGTGATTGGGTGGGCGATGAAGTATGCCCGCAGCTTCCGAGCGGCTATAAGCAAGGCGAAAGCCAGCTTTTCAATGTTCAAGTAGCGCCCTTCTACCGCGGATAATGCCTTGGAGACATAGTAGACGGGCTTCTGAAGGTCGTCCTCTTCCCTTACCAAAACCGCAGCTGTCACGACCCGAAACCCCGTCTCTATTTTTCTTAGTAATAAATAATTATTTATTTGTTTACTTGCTTAATTATTTATTTAATTATTTTTTATGTGTGCATTTGGCGTGTTATAACATTTTATGCCTAGCATTTAATTGATTTTGTGCTAGTATAGAATTGTTGAGTCTTAGTTGTTAGTAGGAAGTATTAGTTTTTGGGTAAGTAGTGTAGGAGGGGGCTAAGTGTAAATGTTTGAATTATTCACCTTCTCCCTCACCTCACCTCACCTCCCTCCCTCACTCATTTTTTCAGCCATTCCTCTCTCTCTCCTTGGGTTGTGGAAAGGTAAAATCTCTCCTCTCCCTTCTCTCTTCATTTCAATGATCTTCCCCCCATTTCCTCTCATTGTTCATGTTATACCAAATGTCTAGATCGTCGATAGGTTCGTGGGAAGCTCAATAGAAGTTGATTTGGTTGAGTTTGGATTCCTTTGAGGTAAGTTACTAAGCCCCTTTAGCTTAAAATGGGTCATTTATGTTTTGTGTGAACATTGGATGATGGTTTCATGTTTATTGTGAAGTTAAATGTTGATTTGTATTTTGATCATCTTTTGTGAAATTTTGGGTATTTGAATCACCTTTGAGTGAGGTCCTTAGATGATGTGGTTGGAGTTATTTTGACTCAAAATGGTGTAGGTACCTTAGTTCCCTTCTTGGTAGTGTTAGAAGTGGTAAAGATTTGGTGTGTTTTGGAATTGGGGTTATAAATGGAGGATACCCAGAAAATTTGGCCGGAATTTGCCTTTCCGGGCCAGGAGGCGCGCGCATCCTCCCTTAGGAGGCGCGCGCACCCTTAGGCCATCTTTGAATCAAGACCTTCTGTCCTTAGGAGGCGCACGCACCCATTTATATGAAGCGCGCGCACCCCCTCCTTCTCCCAACTTGAGTTTCCAACTGATCAAGGAGGCGCACGCATCCCTCCCGTAGGAGGCGCGCGCACTCCCCTCCCCTGTTCTGATAATTGTTCGTTTCTCGTCCAATCTTCGGTAAGTCATAACTTTCTCACCCGGACTCCGTTTTAGTTGTGTAAGCTATCGTTTTAAAGCTCCTTTTGAGTACTTCGAGATGAGCGGGTTTATTAAATGAAATGACTAAATATTGGTTGAGAGTATTGGTTTGGGTCCGTTTGTGATCATGTTTGTAATGTGTTAAGGTGTGTAACCATTGTACTCTTTTTGAGTAACTTCAAGTGTGATGTTGTTGTTGATTGATCTCTTCATAAGAATTAGTTTGAATCATTTGTGATGAATTTTGGCTTGGTTCCCTACTTTGGAATCAATGCCCCGTTGTTGTTTCAAGCGAGTATTTATTACTATATGCTTGTATAGAGTCCAGCTGGCATTGTTGTATTTGTTTTGGGCAGTGATGTATATTATAATGGCACGAGCCGAGTCCAGTATAATGTACTTCACTGGTAACCCAGTTTCCCCATGTTCAGTGGCCTTGAGTGGGATGCCCCTTCCCGTGATCGTGGTTGGGATGAGCTAGCTCCTTCGGTGAGTATTCTAGCTATTCGCGTGGGGGGATGACTATGTGTTGTTTCTCCCACTACTGGTTGTTGTTGTTACTTGGTTCCGGAACCGGCTTCAGCTCGTTCATGCTGCTCAACGGACTCTTCTCAAAGGATGGTGTTCCGTTTATAGAACATTGGCTCAGTATCCACTTATGAGTGTTTATTTCCGCATTATGTGTTATGTGATGAGTGGACTGTATCTTTTGTGTTATATGCATATGTGACTGCCTATTGATTGTTCCTTTGTGATTATCATGTTGGCATGAAATGTAGTTGCATATTAGTAGCTTACTGAGATTTTATCTCACCCCTTATTTGTTTACTGTTTTAGATAAGGGCGTGCATCCGGGATAGGTCACTTATCACAAGGAAGGCGTCGAGGTGGTAATTTCTTTTGGGGTATGTTTGTAAAGGCTACATTATGTAAATGTATAACCTTAATGGGTAGTGTATCCGTGACTTGATCTTGTAACACCTATTTTGGATAATGTTGGTGTTCACTCTTTTGTATAAGTTAATGTAGGCCTTCGTGCCAAGTATTTTAGTTGTGAAAGTTATTTGAAAATTAAGTGGAGGTTTTGCACTCCAAAATGGATTTCGTTTATCTTTATGATAGTTTTCGAAAAGTTTTTGTTAAATGTGATTTATGACGTCTTCCGTGCGCGTCCCGAGCGTGGGGCCATGTAGGACCACGGGTACGGGGCGCGACAGCAGCCACAGCGTGATCTGTTGCGGCCAGGAAAATGTAGAGTTCTTCACCCAACACGGGGCTGCTCAACAGCGGTGGTTTTCCCAGGTAAGCTTTTATTTGCTCAAAAGCATTCCGGCAGTCCTCGTTCCATTCAAAACCCTCCTTTTTTCCTCCTTTCAAAGTTTTAAAGAAAGGCAGGCATTTTTCTGCTGACTTGGCGATGAACCTCCCCAAGGCCGTGATGCGGCCATTCAGCTTTTGTACCGCCTTAACACATCTGGGGGGTTGCATGTTTATTAACGCCATGATCTTCTCCGGGTTTGCCTCTATCCCTCTCTGGTTCACCATGAAGCCCAAAAACTTCCCTGCCTTTACTCCAAAGGCGCATTTGGATGGGTTAAGCTTCATATTGTTTCTCCGGAGGCTGGTGAAAGTTTCTGTCACATCAAGGTCGTGAGAGGTCTCCTTGGTCTTGATAACCATATCGTCGATGTAAGCCTCCAGGTTCCGGCCTAATTGATCATCAAAGACGATTCCTACCATCCTTTGATATGTACCGCCCGCATTCTTCAGGCCAAACGGCATGTTGTTAAACGTGTAGGTTTTGCCCGCGGCATAGTAAGCGCATGACGGAAGATCGGCCTCCTTCATTTTGATTTGATGATAGCCCGAGTAGGCATCTATAAAGCTTAATACTCTATGGCCGGTGATAGAGTCTACTAATTGATGGATCCGGGGAAGAGGGTAACAATCCTTAGGGCAGGCCTTGTTCAAATCGGTGAAATCCACGCACATTCTCCACTTTCCATTTGCTTTGGTTACCATGACGACGTTGGCTAACCACTTCGGATATTTGATCGGGCTTATGATTCCTGCTTTCAGCAGCTTATCTACCTCGACCTTGATCGCCGCTTTCTTTTCCGGTGAAAAGTATCTTTCTTTCTGGAGGACCCGGGTAAACGTGGGATCGATATTCAGTTCGTGTTCGATCACCTGTCTGCTTATCCCCTCCATATCCTCAACGGTCCAGGCGAACACGTCTAGGCTTCTTCTCAACAATTCTATCAACACCTTCCTTTCCTCCGCGGGGATCTCTAGCCCGACCTTTATTGTCTGCTCGGGGTAAGCCGGGTTTATGACCACATCCTCCAAAGCGTCATTAGGGCGAATATCTGCGACTTCTCGGTCAGGCAGTGAATCAATTACGATATTGACATGCTCGGTTTCGGCGGCTATGCGGCGGGCTCTCCTGCTCTGCTTGAATTCTGCCCTCGTGGAGTGGAAAGACAATGTCCCGATCATGACCGTGCCTGCGACCTCTTTTTCACTTGCTTTGGCCCTTTTTGCCTCCCTCGGGCTTCCCAGTCTTTGCCTTGCTGCGCTTTCCTTCCTTTTCCTTTCTATTACTTTGAGGAAGAGCTCGGGCTTATTCTCGATGCACGCGATCCCTGCAGGGATACTGAACTTGATTTTCTGGTGAGGGATTGATGCGACGATCCCCAGGGCAGCCTGAGCGATCACTCCCAAGATTGCGTTGTACTGGGATTTCAGATCGATCACCATGAACGTGACGCGGGCTGTTTTCTCGAACGGCCTCTCTCCAATGGTTACTTCGAAGTCAATGGTCCCTTTTGCGTAGACCGTATGATTCGTGAACCCTTCCAACAAGCCCGCATATGGGGTTAAGTGCGCCTCAGACATCCCTATTTCTTCTAAACAATGGAAGTAAAGTATGTCCCGTGAAGCCCCGGTATCAATGAGGACTCTTCCAATATCCGCTCTACCAATAGCCATCTTGATTGTTAACGGTTGTGTTGAATGGAAAAGGGTGGATGCCAGTTCACTCCTTCTGAAACCGATCATTTCTTCTTGCTCGGGCGGATAAGTGGGTATCAGGAATACTTTTTCCAGTCGTCTGATCTGGGCGGAAAGCTGGGTATTGCTTGGGGCTTCCTCTCCTATGTACTGGATGTCGTAACGTCCTTCCCCGTCTGCATCATTGTCTCTGACGTATTGAATATTTCCCCGCGGGGCTTCTTCTTTACTGCTGGACCCTGTGATCCATTTCTTCAATTCCCCGGCCTCCACCTTTCGTTGTATTATTTTCTTCAGCTGGAAACAGTCATCTGTAGAATGCCCGTGGCTTTCATGGTATCCACACCATTTCTTTTTGTTCGCCTCGTAAGGCTTTCTCTCCAGTGGAGGTGGTGGAGGCAAAGCTTCTGCCCGCAATATCTCAGTTCTCGGTGCGATCAAAGGGGTGAAAGCACTGTCATCGCCTCTTTTAAAGTTGGGCATGCCCCTTGGTCTGCCTCTACCTCGGCCACCATTGTTTCCCGAGTAGCCCGAGTGATGACGAGGGTTGTGAGCGGGCTCGATTCTTTCCCTTATGCTTCTGCGGGCATCGGCCATAAATGCGGGCTCTACTCCGGCCATAGCGATGGCCCTGTTATACATCTCCTCTGTCCCCTCGGGCTTTCGGCTAGCAAACTCCTGCCTCAAAGTATGGGATGTTAATCCCCCTAGGAAGCATAGCTCGATGTCGTTCCTTGTTAGATCCACAATCTGCTCGGTCATTTTCCGGAATCGAGTGATGTATGCCTTTGTGTTTTCCCCGGGGTATTGCTTAACGCCACACAGGTCCGATTTTGGTCTTGCGGCCTCCCCTGCGCCCGCGAACGAGTTCAAGAACGAAGCCCGCAATTGCTCGTAACTGCAGATAGAGCGCGGTTTATGGGCCAATAACCACCCCAATGCCTTCCCTTTAAAGGTGGAGGCGAGGGCTTTGCACTTCACGGCCTCATCTGTCGAGAATAGGGCCATCTGCCCTTCAAATCGCCCAACATGGCTTTTTGAGTTAGATGAGCCGTCATACGCGTCTAGCGTGGGCACCTTTCCTCTCTGGATCGGGGAATCACTGATCCATGATGCGAAAGCGTCCATGGGTCCAACGCACTTTGTTACGTTTTGCTTGGACTCCCATAACTCTGCGATCATTCTTTGGAACTTTTGATCCATTATGTCCCCCGTTTTAGCCCTTTTTACGGTTTCTGTAATTATATCATCATTTTTAACAATTGCCTTTCCTTTAGTTTGGCCTCTTGTCTTTCTGGGCTGTGATTCTCCCTCCTCACTCTCCCCTTCTTCTTCTCCCCTCTCCTCGTCATCGTCCACGAGGATTGTCCGCCTTTTTCCTCCTACAATCCTACTGGCCCTGCTTTTAGAGCTCGCCAGATCATGGGCTTTTGATTTTTCAGGGGGGCTTCTAGCATTGGCCTCGGCATTAAATAGCTCCTCGAGGGCTAGATTCAACTGTAGCCCTTCCTCTACCAGATTCTGCCTATCTGTGAGGATCTGGATTTTCTTTTGGATTTGATCAGGGTGAGGGGAGTGACGGGAGTTTTTTGAGTTTTGAGAGCTTTGGAGGTTTCTATACGATCTCTCAGATCTGCCTCTCTCCTTGCCCTTTGAGAGGGGTATAGGAGTTGCCACTAAGAGTCTTGTTTCCCAATCTGGCGAATACTGATCCCTGGGGCACTTGTCCCGAAGGGCTAGCATTTGGGTTGACTTCTTTCCCAGTCATTGTGAAGATTTTGTATGTCGAAAATCAACAGAAAAGACGGGGTGCCTTTTTTTTAGAACCGTGAAGGACGGAAGAACCAAATGAGGATTTGAAATGGAATAGATTGGAAAAGCAAACGAAGCAAGAAGATTGCACTGGGAAGATTTTCGTTTCCCGGCAATGGAACCACTGATGACGCCCTAAGTTTCAGGGGTCACGGAGGTAGAACTCCAATATAGCTATCTCTTGATCCTGATCACAACACAAACAAGAACACCGTTAAGACCAAGGCCGGGTTGGAATCCGGCTTAGGCCCTCGGGTGTGAGAGTAAGATCTCTGAGGAAAACCTAAGTAGAAAGCTTGTGAAAGCCTTGTGTGTGTGAATAGGATAGAGCACGTACCTGGCCCTTTGGGGCGGATAGGAGTATTTATATGAGTAGAAGGAGGAGGTAGGTTTAAGGTACTAACCGCCCTTGTACCGGATGGACACGCGGCAGGTCCTCATTGGTTCGGCCAGGGGAGTGGCTGGGAACGTGGCGTGTTGTCAGGGAGTCATGGCTCTTCCACCAACCGTTATGGTACGTCAGGTACGAACTGGTAACGTCTGTAGTACGTTTGTGACAGCTGGCCGCTGCGGGCTCCGGGCAGGTGGTTGAGTGATCAACACGGGACCCTAAGAATAGCGGGAGGCAGAGCTACCTCAGGCTTACTAGCTTGCGGGCTTATCCGGTTGATGTGGTCGAGCTCGCTTGTACTGGCTTTGAACCGGGTCCGGTCCGGTCTGCGATGCTCGGTCTTATCATGTTCCACCATCCCTTCTTCTCTACTCGTGTTTTTCTGATGATTGCCAATTATAGATTTCTGGACATGATAATCCATTTTTAGCGTAGCATGATATTACTCCCTCTGTCTCGAAATGATCTTCTCATTTGCCATTTTTCATTGTCCCAATAAGTTCGTCCCATTTCTAATTTTAAGCGTGTTAGGAATTTAGACCCAAGAGATAAATAATAACGAACACAAATCAACACAGAATATATGTGGTTCACTAAACTCAGTTGGCTACCTCCACAGGCAAAAGGAAACAGATATTATTATGGCGGAGAAACAATTACAAAGAAGATGATGATCACACTAATCTATGCTTGCACGAACTTTGATCACAAAGTTCCTAGCTATGCAAGTCCCTAGAACTAGAATTATTGATCTCTCTCTCTCTATGTCTTTGATTACGCTATGAAATAAATACTAAACTATGGCTAGTATTTATAGTATTGTTAGACCTAATTAGGAAGATAGAAGGAGTCCTAAATCAAATCCTTAATCGATTTGATTTACTTTCTAAAACAACCAGAATAGCGTCAGAATCCGGAACACTGCGTAAAGCCTGGTCCGCCCAGGTCTTAGTAATGATCCGCCCGGGTCTTCATGGTCCGGCCGGACCTCCCTAGGCACCCGACCGGACCTCCCTCCTGCTGCACCGTGTTCTTCTTCTTTTCCTCTTCTGCTGCTACTTCACCTTCAAAATCACTTTGCTCTAACAATCTCCACCTTGATTTTGAATCTCCCCTAATAATTCAGATGCACGAGCTTCCGACATAGCCTCCACCTTGAGCCACATCCCTCGTACCAGAAATTTTCAACCTTTGCCTCAGTCTGTCTTTCGTCAAAGACACTCGATTTTGTGCACCATGTATCTTCAAGACACTCAGAATTTGCCTCACCAGACAAACAACCTTGTCCTCTGGACAATCAGATTTTCTGCATGCAATGTATCCTACGGACACCCAGACGTGCACCTACGGGCACTCAGATGTGCACCTACGGGCACTCAGAATCGCCCCAACGGGCGATTAACAGTCATTTAGTTGTGGCCCATCCAGTCGACATTGGATCATGCCAACCATGACTGATAGAACCGGTGTGTGTTGATCTTCTAGCCGTGGCTTGCCCAGTTCACTCCGGTCTAGAGTAAAACGATGCTCCACCTGCTCGTCAACACCCTCACCATTCTCAGAACCTTGGAGGATGAACAAGGAACCTTTTCTTTCTCCCTTCAGAATCACATCTGAACCTTTGTAGACATCTAGAACTCCACCTTCACCCTTGAAACTGTATCCCGAGGCGTATAGGCGACTTGTTGGGCGTCTTATTTATCTCACTATTACTCGTCCGGAACTCTCTTATAGTGTGCATACTCTTGTCCATTTCATGACCCGGCCTAAATTGGCTCATTGGACGGCCGCTTTACGGGTTGTTCGGTATCTCAAAAATCGTCCAGGTCAAGGCATTTTGTTACGCTCCGACTTTGTTTTACATCTTCGGGCTTACTGCGACTCTGATTGGGCAAGTTGTCCTCTTACTCGGCGATCGCTTATAGCTTACTTTGTCTTCTTGGGTCACTCTCTGATCTCTTGGAAAACCAAGAAGCAGACTACCATTTCGCGATCATCGGCTGAAGCAGAATATCGTTCTATGGCAAGTGCCACGTGTGAACTGAAATGGCTTCGTAGTTTACTTGATTCTTTTGGGATTACACATTCGGCTCCTATGACTGTTCTCAATGACAGTCAATCTGCGTTACATATGGCTCGTAATCCTGTCCATCATGAACGAACCAAACATATTGAAGTTGACTGTCATCTTGTTCGCGATGCTGTTCAGTCAAATGTCATCACAACTGCCTATGTTCATACGACTTCACAGCTGGCTGATCTTCTTACTAAGGCATTGGGCAGTCGACAGTTTCTATATTTGATAAGGATGTAAATAGGTAGGATATATTTCACTTAGCTAAATTGTAGGGATTAGTCTTAGTCTCCAAGAAAGAGTCTATGTATATATATATTGTTGTACTCGGCATTGTGAAATCAAGGAAATAAACTGACTTTATTTTCCTCCATATTCCTTCCCCATACACGGTTTTAACTTATGAGATTTATGTCATGGTCACAATGTCATAATTAAGTCTAATATAGTTATTTTACTAGAATCTTTAGGCTTGAGGTTATTACAGTCTTCCACTTGATGAACGTTATGTTTGACATATTCAAACGTTACCCCTAACCGGGTAGTTATAAAGAATATGATTGGCATAATCGGAATCATGTAGGGAAGAGTAATAAGCCAAGAAAGGGTTTGTTCCTCGTCAAGAGAGATGCCAAGCTTTGGCCACTCGATGAATGGTATTGATGAAATGCATGGCCGTGCTCAAATAAGATTTGTCT
The DNA here is from genome assembly GCA_026119855.1 of Campanula takesimana. Classification (NCBI taxonomy): domain Eukaryota; kingdom Viridiplantae; phylum Streptophyta; class Magnoliopsida; order Asterales; family Campanulaceae; genus Campanula; species Campanula takesimana. Next base: position 862,983 of record JAOWBW010000338.1, read on the forward strand.
TATCAATACATTCGGGATCGAGAAAGCATTGGACTATGTAAGTTGACCATTGACCATGGCTTACGTTCAATGGACATCGTGAAACAAAGAGATTGTAATATGTTCTATAATGGATTAACGAACTTTAACAAGTTATATCATTTGGGTAATCATGATGGCCTGCTAGGGTCCGCTCATGATTTATAAGACAAAGTTTGTTTGGGCACATTGTCAACTTGATATAATCCTATGTGGTCACACACAAGAGAACGAATTGTTAAAAGGGAAAAATGGTTGTGTTTTGGTCTGGCACGGCCTTGCTCTTTAGAAGACACGACCGTGCCATAAATCGCCAAAGGCAAGTGGCTGGCGCACCATTTGGCACGACCGTGCCAAAGTTTCAAGCACGACCGTGCTAAGCTCGGCACGACCGTGCCAGATACAAAGCACGACCGTGCCAATATTGGGCGGCTGGGAAGGTTGCCTCGAAGTCATTGGCACGACCATGCCAGATTTGGGGCACGACCGTGCCAGTCATGTCGGCCAGGAAAATCTTGCAACACAAATAGAGACGGGATTTGGGTTTCCTAAGTCCTTAAGGGTTAAGGACTTATACCCATATACATATCTCAGTCCCAGCCATTGTATATGATTGATTCACTTGTTTGGAGAAACATAATTATTGATAGAGATTAAGAATCAAAGATCAATAATACATAAAATCATATAGTCCCTTTTTGATCTAGCAGTCAAGATTAAGAAAGAGTTCTTAATATTCGTTCGCGTGCGGATATCCATAGAGAGTGATTCCGTTATCATCTTCGTGTTCGTGTTCCTGCGTTCGTGATTCGAAAGCCGCGAAGAACCCAAGACTCAAAGATCAAGAAATCAAGAAACGCTTCAAGGGTTAGTATTCATGTATTCATTGTAGATGTATTTGTCATAATCATATGAATGGATCTATAGACTTTGGGTTTCATAAAATTTTAAATGCTTTATTCCGCTGCGCATGTTACTACGAAACCCAACAATCTGTTCTGCCACCTGTTTGGTCACCTGTGTAGTGGGTTGTGCAGTCAACTCCTCAGTCACATGTACATCTTCTTCACAATCCTCCATATCATTGGAAGGACAAAGAAAAATATCAAAATCTGTGTATGCCCCATCTTGGTCAGCCCGACCGTGAGCAAAAGGGAACTCCTTTTCCACAAGAATAACATCCCGAGAAACGAGCAACTTATTTTCGTCAAGATCATACACATACCATCCTTTCTTGCCAAGAGGATACCCCAAGAACACACATCGCCTACTTCGATTTGCAAACTTATCATTATCACGCTGAGAATAATGTACATAACATAAAGACCCAAACACCCGAATGTGTGAGTAAGAAGGAGGCTTCCCAAAAATAATTTCATAAGGATTTTTCCCGTTTAACAATTTTGAGAGGGTTCGATTAATCAAATGCCCAGCCGCCAACACACACTCCCCCCAAAATTTGACCGGTAATTTGGCTTGAAACATTAAAGCACGAGACACATTTAAAATATGTCGGTGCTTTCTTTCCACCCTTCCATTTTGTTGGGACGTACGAACACAAGTAGTGTGATGTTCAATTCCATGTTCAAGAAAATATTTTTCCAAATAAGTAAATTCCGTCCCATTATCACTCCGAATTTTCTTAACTCGTTTATTAAATTGCCGCTCTACCATGGCTAGAAAAATTTTCAAAATTTGGGAAACATCACCTTTGGACTTGACCAAATAAACCCACACCGCACGGGAACAATCATCCACAATGGTTAAAAAATAAACAGCACCACACAAAGCAGGTTTCCGATAGTCACCCCAGATATCACAATGGATTAAATCGAAAATTTCATTAGAATTACTTTCACTAAGTAAAAACTTTTCCCTACTTTCCTTAGCCTTGCAACAAATCTCACAAACGTCTTTATTAATACTACTACGACTAATGAAAGGTAACAAACCCACTATTTGTCTTGATGGATGGCCGAGTCGCTGATGCCACAACTGAAAACTGCCAGATTCTCTAACGTTGCACACTTGCGTTGTCGGTGACCTCCTCAAGTAGTACACCCCCCCCCCCCGGTCCAGTTCACCCGCTCCAATCAAATCTTCGAGACCCGGTCCTGTACAACACATTGTTTGTCAGAAAAATGCACCAAATAATTAGAATCTCGAAGCAATTGAGAGACAGATAAGAGATTGCAGTTAAAAGTTGGGGCATATAGAACATTTTTTTAAAATAAGATTCGTGGCAATCTCAACGTTACCCTACTTTGTCGTTTGCCCGTATAGAAAGATATATCTGATCCCGTTTGAGCTATAATGTCATGCTCTGAAAGATGACAGGCCAGTGTTTTTCCACTTTGCTCGGGAATTCTCAAAATTCATCCAAGAAAAGGGAGCGACATATAATTCTGGAAGCCTTCTCCATATATTTTTACATGTAAATATCCTAGATATTTCTTAAGAATATTCTAGTAATTAGATATCAACTGGTAATGTAAAAGATCTTGGCTGGCCGTTGAGGCGGTGAAGGCCTATAGAAAGAGGAGGTCTCATTTGGCCAAACCATCCAAGAACTTGTAAACATTCTTGAGTAATCAAAAGTTTTCCTATTGAAGTCTCTCTTACCTTTCTTAATTGTTTCCTAGCCAAGGAGTTAGCACACAACAACGGTTAATTAGGCTGACTTAGCTATTGCGAGGGGCAGAAAAGGAGTCATGGCCGCATGGTTAAGGGAACAAGTCCGTCACATAGAGGTCTTGAAAAAACGATTTACAATATTCAAGCTTGACCTGCATTCTCTAGAAAATGTTTCGCGACCCATTTATTTGTCTGTGATTTATGTTTGGCAACTCTAGCAATCTTGTACTCCGTTTTGATGTGTCGCAGTTGGACCCAAAGAGAATGATGTTGGCTTGTATCTACCATTGTACAAGGCTGCACTCGTTGGTGACTGGGAGACAACTAAAACATTCTTGGATAGAGACAATGGAGCGGAAACAGCAATTATTTCAGGAAAACAAGAAACGATTCTCCATGTGGCTGTGGCGACGGGAAAGGCTATTCACTTTGTCGAGAATCTAGTGGAACGTTTGCCAAACAAGGCTTTGGCTATCAGAACGATTTTGGATGAAACAGCACTATGTGTTGCTGCCATGGTTGGAAATACACGGGCTGCGAGGATCTTGGTGGAAAAGGATCCGTCCCTGCTCAATATTTGTAATAATAAAGGACATACGCCGCTTTACATTGCTGTTGCTATGGGGCATTGGAATACATTCTCTTATTTACAAACTGTGAGTAGTGACGACGAGTATGCAGGAGAGAATGGTGTAGATCTTTTGTCTTGCACAATTGAAGCCGGACAATTTGGTGAGTTCGTGTTCATAGTCACATTACAGTAATTTTCTTAGATTTTCTAAAATATGGGTTTTTTATTTATTGATTGCTTGGTATAATAGTGACACTTGGAAAAAACGAATTTCTTTTCTGTACAGGTATTGCATTGGATTTGATTAAACGTTATCCTCATTTGGCAAGACTCGAACCTAAGCAGAATATCATGCCTCCTTTGAGCGCGATAGCTAGAAAGAATTGTTCCTTTCGAAGCGGACATCGGCTAAACTTCCTTCAAAGCATTATCTATTCATATGTTAGTTCTGCTGAAATCTCACAGCAACGAACCTTTGAGTTTGATAAAATATCAGATGAATTTTTTTTACCTGTTTTTTCTTTTTCTTTTCATCAAGCTATTCCTGTTAAGTTTGACGATTATTTTGACGGGTCAAGCGGTGGTGAGGTCGACATTGAGGACCCAACTACTAATGTTAAAGAGCAAACATACAACAGGGTGGGAGGTAAATACTTATTCTCGGACTTGTCCGAAATATATTTTTATTTTCATGAAGGTATTACAGCAACATTTGACAATATTTTTCTTGGAATTATTTTTGATAGTTCGTCAGAGATTGCATATCATGCTTTGGGATGTTTTAGAACTATTTGGTGAGTTGCGCAAACAATTTGCTCCCTTTGTCTCGTAATGATAGTCTCATTTAACTATTCAAAAAATTTAACAACTTGTTCATTTACATTACTATCTTTGATGAAGTTAAGTTATTATTCCATTACTCCCCTTACATTGTTGAGCAATTGTGGAAGTTCAATGATTTCAACATACGGTATCAATTTAGGAAATGAGACTATCTTTTTTTTAGGGCAAACAAAAATGGCAAATGGGAACTATCATTCTGGGACAAAGGGAGTATTTAGCAAGGATGATCATTCAAAGTATAAATCAGCAATCTCAATTCAGTTTGAAACCCAAATTTTCTTTCTTGCAGTGCCTACACTCAAAGACCTTTCTCAAAAGAAATTAGTTCATCATCAAGCTGTGCAACTGGTTAGATGCTTGTGCGAAGGTATAAGATCTACACATGATCAGAAAGTTTACGGCAGGCGAGTTCTTGAACCGGTCCTTAAGGCAGCATGTTTAGGCATCGTTGAGGTTGTCGAAGAGATTGTGGATATACTTCCGGTTGCATTATGGTCTTGTAGCAATAGACGATATTATATAACTCAATTAGCGATATTAAATCGCTGCGACAAAGTTTTTAACCTGGTATATCAGATGAATGGTTTTCAGCATTATATTACCAGACTTGTAGATGATTTCGGGAATAATATTTTGCACTTGGCTGGACAATTGGCTCCTGTACACAAACTCAATCTGGTTTCTGGTGCAGCGTTACAAATGCAAAGGGAGTTACAATGGTTTAAGGTAAAAATTTAGTCCTCATATTCTTCAATACTAAATTTTCTCCAAGCTTATTAGCTCCCAAAAGAATACCCATGGTTAAAAAGAGATACGATACTCCCTCCGTCTTGAAATGATCTTTCTAATTTTTATTTTTTTTTGTTGATATGAAGGTACTTTGAGCAATAATTTTAAGATAATTTAATTATCCTAATGATCATCTAAAAATTGTTACTGATAGTATTTACAATAGTGTATCAATAACAAGTTTTTAATTTTTGATAAGATCATTAAATTAACCTAAAATTATTGCTCAAAGTACCATCATATTAACAGTAAAAAAGTGAGAATGTAATTTCGAGACGGGGGAGCAAAACCTAGATTTGATGACTATGAAGTTAAGACAGTTGTGTATACTCCCTCCGTCCCCATTTTATTGGCCACTTTTGACTTTTTTTTATTAACACAAGTGAATTTTGACCGAACATTAATGACAGTCTAGTCATTCTAGTGAATTCTAAAAATTGTTATTGATAAGACTTAATTATTTATCAATAACAAAGTTTAAAATTTCACCAGGATAACTAGATCGACATTAATGTTTTGTTAACGTTCACTTGTGTTGACAAAAAAAATTAAAAATGACCAATATAAATGGGACTGAGGGAGTATTATCCTTACAGGAAGTGGAAAAGTTAACACCATACTTCAACGAAATGGTGAACGCTTTAGGAGAGACTCCTGCAATGGTTTTCACAAAAGAGCACAAACAGCTAGTGATAGAAGGAGAGAAATGGATGATCGACACCGCAAACTCGTGCACAATCGCAGCATCACTCATCATCACAATGGTCTTTGCAGCAGCAATCACAGTGCCAGGTGGCAACAACGGAGACACCGGCCTCCCTATATTCAACAACAACGGGAGGCTTGCTTTTTTATTATTCGCAGTCTCTGACGCAATCTCTCTTTTCACTTCCACGACTTCTTTATTAATGTTCTTGTCTATCCTGACAGCCCGTTATGCTGAGCAGGATTTTCTGCACGCGTTACCGAAAAGGCTAGTGATTGGTTTGCTTACACTTTTTATCTCCATAACATCGATGATCATAGCCTTCAGTGCTTCGGTGTATCTAGTGTTTGGGGAGAAGAGGGGATGGGTGATTATTCCGTTGGTTGCACTGTCGTGTCTTCCCATCACTTCTTTCGTGACTCTGCAGTTCCCGCTCCTGATTGATGTCTTCTCTTCGACGTTTGGGCGTGGGATTTTTGGCAAACAAAGTGATGGTCCGTTTCATTGATGAAAAACCCGTGAATGCATTTCAGTAGGGTGTCGAGCATCCGAAATGGGGTTAAGGAAAAACATGAGGGTTGTGAGTGTAGATAAGCAAGAGTCTAAGGGTGACGAGTGTTAATTATTGTGCATGCATGGTTGTGTCTTGAACCAAGTGAGCTGGTTTTTTAATATTCTGTTTCATTGTATTCGATGTACTCAATGCTCCATCAGCATAATATTGTTCAACTTTTCAATTGAGTCTTCATTTCAAGAAAATAAAATTTCATTTCTTTTGACCTAAATCAATGTTTCTATCTATAATAAGGGTAATTATAATTTTAGATGTAAGTCATTTATGGTGAAAATTCATAGTTCAAAATGCCCTGGTTTTTATTTGATTTATTTTTGTTATTCCAATTTTGCATCCCTACTCCCTGGAATCTGGATTCAGCATTTCTTATATACCTCCCCGGTTTCAAAATGATTGTCTGTTTGACTTTTCAAACATTTTAGAAATTCAGAAATTTTGAAACTCTAATTTTAAAAATGAGACTAACTTTGTAAGACAAATAAAAAAGAGAAATAAGTCTATCATTTTGAGACACAGTTACTTGCAGTCTGCAGTTTTAGAAGATTTACTCCCCAACTAAAGAGGAATAATAATAATGCTAATAAGAATTAGGATTTTGGTCAATTGAATTATAATTTGACCAATAATTTGAAGAAAAATAATAATACTAATAAATATTTAAAAATTGCTATTGTATCACGGTTACTAATAAATTCAATAACTATTTTTAGATTTTTCATTAAGATGATTATTTTTCTTCAAATATTGATCAAAGTATAATTAGATTGACCAAGAATCCTAATTCGAGTGGGACGGAGGGAGTATTTTTTTTTTTTTTCACAAAACACACACACAAACAAGAAAATACAAACAAATTGACAAATGGTGTCAAAAACCTTTTCTGTCCGAGGTAAATAATACACAAAAAACAGACTAAAACCAGTATGATTAACAAGAAAGTGGGTTGTGCTGCAGTCTTTCTGTAGCTACAATCCTCTGAAAACCAGGCCATTTCTTTAACACATTCAAAACAGAACTAAAAGGAGAAATGAACAAGCAAAAAAACAAAAAAAAAACTCTACACATAGTGGGAAGATCCGAAGAAACAGTTGGAAGAGCCATCAATGGGGTACGGATATTCAAAGTCGGGAAGGACTGCAGAACAAAGTTTAATCAGCAAGCGCATCCACCAGATTGAGTTTGCGATGATGCAGTTGCACTTGTGGATCTCAAATTCACGTCCACCATTTCTTCTTGCTTGGCTGCAGAAAGTGTTTCCATTCCAGGCAAAGCCGCAGCAATTTTCCTAAATAATGCCTGCAGATTGTTTCATAATGCCATCAATTTCAACAATAAGCAAATCCATCCTATTTATATTGGGTGCACACATGCACCCAATAGTTTGCTACTTTTGATTTAAAAAAATTGTTTTGGTGCACCCATTAATCAAGTAGTTTGCCTAGTTCGATGGGTAAAGTGCAAGATTTTCAACCTTACAAGTGCATTGTGAAGCACTGTAGTGTAATTTGTGCACCCACTTTAAATAAAACCGGGGTCCACAATCGATTACAAACCCATAATAGTTTGCATATCAAATGCAAACATTATTCTCCAAAAATTACAATCTGCCAACAGGAAGTGGTCTATAACCATTATTTATTTGATTTAGACATTGCCAAGCAATCACCTCAACTCAAATTTTAACTGGGTGGTTAAACTTTTGACATATGAAGGAAGCATTCTGCATGTGTGTGTGTGTGTGTGTGTGTGAGTGAGTGGTTAGGGGACGGACCTTAATGTTGAATCCAGCTTTAGCACTCGTTTCGATAAACATGACATTAAGTTCACGAGCCTTGCCTTCTCCTTCTTCTACTGACACTTGCCTGCACAAACATCCACAAATGACTAGATATGTTATGAAGATAACTTGAGCGCATATATACATATATATGTGTGTGTGTGTGTGTGTGTGTGTGTGTGTGTGTGTGTGTGTATAAATATATTCATTTATCTAACAAGTCCAAAAGCAACGTAAACAGATAAACGCAGATTAGAACTTGAAAACCAAGTATTTAAGTAACCCGTCACCTTTTGTCTACAAGGTCAGTTTTGTTTCCAACCATTACGACAATAACATCACTACCCCTCTCTGCACGAACTTCCTCAATCCACTTTAATGTGTTCAGAAATGTTTGTCGACCTAAATAACAGAGAAACAAATCAAATCAGAAACCGTAAACATAATCAACCGGAATAAAGAAGTTAAAAGGTGGCTTGAGGGACATAATAGTTGTACATATAACCCCCTTCTAAGATAGATAGTCAAGCAAGAGTACAACAACAACAAAGCCTCACTCCCAAAATGATTTGGGGCCGGCTAACATGAATCTTATGGACTCACTAAAGAAGACGTGAGAAAACAATAAAAAGAGGGGGAAATGGTAATAAATAAATAAATAAAATGTAAAGGCTAAGAATATATATAAAAAAAAAAAAAAAAAAAAAAAAGATATGGGTGTGAAGAAAATATGGGGAAAAAAATAAAAACAAATAAGAAAAATCAAAAATCAAACCCCAAGCAAGAATGTTTGAATATATTTCGAAGATTAAAGTTAAGAGATTTCATACTTGCAACATCGTAAACGATGACTGCAACTGAAGAATCCCTTATATAACTAGGAATCAGACTTCTGAACCTTTCCTGCCCTGCCGTGTCCCTGAAATAATGTGGAAAAAAGTAAGATGGGCCACCTCAAGAAATACATACAAACTAGTAGCATGAAAACATACTAAAACTAAACAGACTTGTCAAGTTATTTCACTCCCTCCGTCCCATAATAAATGTTGCATTTGACTTGTCAATGTTATCAAAGAATGTGCTTTCTTCATTGCTTGTACAATGAGAAAATTGCTCTAAGCCTATTTCCTTATTAAGAAACCCGGTATTTATTTTAGGACGGACTAAAAAGGAACAACATTTTATTATGGGACAGAGGGAGTATTATTTAAGTTACCAACTGTGGGATATATCTACGGCACACTTGTCCTACACGTGCTGCCTCTTTTACGCAATAACTTGTTATCTGGCAGATAAATCTATCTTCCCCGTGGATTCTTTCATGTTCCGCGAATGCTTTTCTGTCCACCAGATTCATCTCTTTTCCGCAGTTGCACTTTTGTCCCGCGGATATATCTCATTCTCTCACGGATGGACGCGTTTCTTCCCGCGGATACACATCTCTCCCGCGATGTGCGGGTTGTTACGCTCTAAGTACATCCCACGATTAGACAAGGTTGGGGAAAGTCTTCTTCTAACAATCGGGAATTACCGAGGAGCAGTGGATTGGAGGCTAGAATAGTGAAGATCGCCTCGTGCCTAGTTGGGTTTACAAGGGAGAATTGTGGGATGGTTATCACAACTTGGAGCGCATGTGCCTTGCACATGACCTTTGCTCCTTATGCCTGTAAATACTCTCAAGGCATTCATTTAATCCATCCTAACACTAAACTTCATACTTTCTCTCTCTAGAGATAATCCCACAATTCTTGTCTCTCCCAAAACCCCGCTAGTTACTATTCTCCTCCTCCTATCTATCGCCCCTTCGGTGATTCATGTAACGCTCATTTTACCCAGAAACCCTAATACACTATCCTATAGAAATATACCCTAGCGAGGACTTAGTACCTACACCAACTAATCTACAATTCAAAAGCTCAAGTAGTTAGACAGAGACCCAACTATGTGTATAAAGTCTTAACACTCTCATGTGTGACCCAGCCACTTGTGGAGATGAACAAGTATACCACAATCAAAGCATCACAAATAAAACATGGTCCCCTGACATGCACTCACAATATTTCGGGTAAAAAAATGAAAGCAAGATGGATTGAACCCAAGACCTTGCCAAACCAGAGCTCTGATACCCAAGATAATGATAGAAAGACATGAGACATAATTTCTGTGAACTCACTAGATTTTCATTATTTATCCTTGATCATGGTGATTGTTGTACTTAGCATCCAGTATTAGAACATAAATAATGATGTGATTCTTCCTAAACTGTGTTAAGTTATCAAATAATCTAAAGCTTTACTTGGATAGGATCTCAATTGTGTGTGACAAGCCTTCGCAATATTCAGCACAATGTAGGAAAAATTGAATTACCCATTTTGCATAGTAATGAAAATAATGTGTATAGCTTTTCATGTCTCTTATTATAGTATAAACCGCAAGGCAGGGAATCTAAGAAAGGCGTGGTTCTGTCCACGGATTCATGCATCCATCTATTGACTTTAGAAGGTTGACTCTGATCACAACTTATAAGGAACTACAGGTAAGTCAAAAGTATGAACTGGGGGGTGATGACTGAGATTTATTTTTTTATTTTTTTGGTACAAAACGGAAATGAAAACAGAGACAGGAAAGAGAAAAACAACTAGCGGGGTTTTGGGAGAGACAAGAATTGCGGGATAGGCTTTAGAAATGAGCGTGGTTCTGTCCACGGATTCATTTGTACCCTTTCTAAGACGGTGTTTTGTTGTTTTCTAGCTCTTTTTGGTTTTGATTTTGTTTGTCGTCTTGTTTTGTGGTGATGATCAAAGTATGAATGCATAAAAATCATGATAAATTTGTGTGTTATGGAAGATACAAGAAAGGTCGATGAATAACAAGATATGGAAGACCAAAGAAGAAGAATAGATGAAAGAGATGATCGAGCTCAGGGAAATATGTCATGCTAAATATGGTAAACCTCAAAAGTAATTATGTACTGATCTAGAAATACAAAACTATCATACTACCTCTGTATCTAGATGAATGTCTGATTATTTTTTTTTCAAATTTGCTCTTGCTCAAGAGCAAATTTGAAAAAAAAAATCGGACGTTCATTTAGGGACGAAGGGAATATAATATATGGTTGGAAGGATAAATGAGGGTATTTTTCAACACATCAAACGGAACCGGATTTGGAGTTTTTGGTCTCCTTTAGTGACTTGGAAAATCAAGTGTAGGGGTTTTCAGCCTCGTATAAATAAGAAACACTTGTCTCGGTTAACTAATTGTTGCCTCCCTAATTCCATATCCCATTTCTTCGATCCCTCTAAGATCTAGATTTTTTCCAACCTATTCTCTTCCCAAATTATGTAAGTTTTGATTAGTGATTGAAATGTAACATCCCGAAATTAAGCACGACATTTTGGGACGGGTCGTTGTTAAAGAATTAAAAAAAAAAAAAAAAATAGTAAGCACAGTATGGGACGGATAGGCTTTAGAAATCAGATTGTTTTTGGTCAAGTGTGGGACCCATCTTTATTCTTAGCTGGCAACAATCTAATTTTATAGCATGAGGTGGAAATGTTTGGCCTTCCTGCATAAGTCACCACAAATTGACCAAGATACAAATTAGTGCATGCAAATTGACACCAACTTTGGTTGTCACGTGGGATTGACAATAGGTGTAAGAAAGCATTTGATCCAAATTGGTGACTCATCCTAGTAATAGATATTTAAGGCTTTGCAATTATACAGTCTTCGTATGAGAGTTTTGTGCACTGGCCGAGAGATACAAAGGATACTTTTGTTGGGTTTGTGCAGTTGTAGTTCGGGTGGTTGCGAGGTTTAATTTTGATGATTCGTGTTTAGCAATTTTTGAGGTAAGGGAGACTACGCAGTATTGATTCCGTGTCATTTCCTTTTATACCCGTCTTATCGTAGTACTCCATATTATTGATACGTATTTCGTTTGTTCGGTCTCATTTGATAATTGCTTTGCTATTGAAATTGTTGGGTTAATTTCATGGTTATTTGAAAAACATGCTTTATGTGTTATTTGTTCTCAAATATGAGTTTTGTTATATGAAACAGTTGCGATGTAGGAAATTATGTACCCGAAAAGGAAATAAGAAATGATTGGGATGGACTTTTGTAGTAGTGGAATTTTATGGGTTTACGGTGAGACCCAAGGCTATTTCACATAAATGGAAAAGTTGACAGCTTGGTGAATTTGGTGACTATCATATGCTTAAAGGTGGACGTGTCTACTAGGTACTTAGTTAATGACACACCAATTTAAATGTAGTATAAAAACTGTAAATACTCTTAGTTGTTGGAGGGTAATGGATATATTTTTGTGAGTCTTTTCTCTCTGTGTGTTCATCCGAGAGTATTAAAGAGTGAATGAAAATATGTTACACAGGGCAGTGTACTTAGTGTGATATGGCGATTTTGGTGTTCCGTTTTAGCAATTTTCGAGGTAAGGGAGATTACGCAATATCGATTCCGTCTCATTTCTTTTATACCCGTCTTATCATAGTACTTCATTTTATTTTATTTTTTGATAGGAAAAGAATTTTATTAGATTAAAGAGAAGAATATACAAAAGACGGATAAGGTATCAGTCAAAGAGGACACAGAAAAAAGAAACACAAAATAAAGCAACAAAATCTACATAATCGCAGCCGCCCAATCTCGCTTCAAATCAGAAATAGACAATCCCTGAAAAGCCCCGTTAGCTGACGCCCAAAGAGAAGCAATAGAAATCACCCGTTCCCATAGTAAGTGATTCGGAATATGATGATTTCGAAATATTCTGTTATTCCTCTCCATCCATAAACACCACAAGACGGCTGAGATTCCGCAATCCCATAAGAGAACTACATCTTTGCCTTTTCCGAAGCCTCTAAACTGAATTTGCAAAAAAGGTTCAAAGTACTATGGCACACCCAATATTCTCCACCCACCTCAAAAGACTATTCCAAAGATATTGAGCCATGGTATAATGGAAAAAAAGATGGTCATGAGATTCACCCGAAAGCTTGCAGTTCACGCACCAATTAGGCGAAATACACTTGAGAGGCCGTCGAATTTGAAGCTTATCATTGGTATTAAGCTTGTTAAGTACTAAAGTCCAAATAAAGGCTCTGATTTTAAAAGGAGATTTAGACTTCCAAACAAATGAAACAAGGGGAAAGGAGAAGGAATAGTACTTCATTTTATTAATACGTATATCGATTGTTCGGTCCCATTTGTTAATTGCTTTGGAATTGAAATTGCTCGGTTAATGTTATTGTTACTTGAAAAATATGCTTTGTGTGTTAGTGGTTCTCAAATATGAGTTTTATTATATGGAACACTTGTGATGTAAGTAATTATGTAACGGTTGCAGTGGACTCGGTTATTGGTTTTGTGTCTGTGTCGGTTCTCGGTAAAAAGTATGGAACAAAGTGTTGTGCGAAACAAAGTGCTACATCGCAAGAAGCGGTGGGAGCTACCTCTTGAATCCGTACGAGTCACCTGTTGAATCCGACATTGTCTGGTAAAAAGTATGGAACAAAGTGTTGTGCGGAACAAAGTGCTACATTACAAGAAGCGGTGGGAGCTACCTCTTGAATCCGTACGAGTCACCTCTTGAATCCGACATTGTCTGGTAAAAAGTATGGAACAAAGTGCTGTGCAGAACAAAGTGCTGTGCAGAACAAAGTGCTTCATCGCAAAAGGCGGTGGGAGCCACCTCTTGAATCCGTACGAGCCACCTCTTGAGTCCGACACTGCCCAGGATTTCAATCGAACGGTTAATTTGGTTAAGCCACTAGGCCCGGACATAATTAGTGCGTCGTATTCTGGAGTATGATTTATTTGATCGGTCGGGTTGTGAAGTACGCTTTTTTTGTTCAGTTTATGAAATAAGATTCTTATTGGAACATCCATATTTGTAATTTCATGGATGTAGTTTTCGATATTGTGTTCTATTGACCTCTATGATACTGTGTATCTCCTTTCTTACTGAGCCCCCAGCTCACCCCCCTCCAGTTTGACTTTTGCAGTTGACTGTTGACCGAAGTTCGTGACGGCAAGGAATTGATTCAGAACATTTCGAGATAGTGAGGCTTTGTATAGTCTTTTAGAGATGTAAATTGTGACATTTTGACATTTATGGGACTAGAAATCTCGGGTGTTACATGAAAGCACATAAATGAATTTCATTCTGTTATTTCATGTGATATTCCGACTCTTTGGTTTACCCTGCTGCACCCGTGTCGGAGACTCGTCCACAAGCCATGTTAACACGAGTAAGACGGAGTAAACCAAATAGCCCGAGCATCACAAGGTATTTCTTAATTAATTGCTTGAATATTTTGTTTATACATTCATCTATTCTTTCAGTTAATTTTGTTATTATTCGTGGTTTTAAATTGGTGCTTAGGATTGACAACCTTTGACCTCATCTTTAAATCCTATTCTAGTCTCTTGAATGTTTAGTTAAGTATACTAGTTATTCGTTTAGATTCACTAATTATCAGAATTATTGGTATGCTGGGATAAGATTAGGGCTATTGTTTAGGTACATAGAGATAGAATTCATCTTTCTATGTGGGGCGATATATGTTCTTACTTATTATTTCTGTGACTGTTTCCTCTTGCACATAGAAACCTTACCATAGTTTAGCACAACGAAGAGGGGGAGGGAAGAGAGAATATCATAATTCCGAAGCCCAAAACACCACTCTCTATATCAAAACAAGGAAGTACACTAAGTACTCGTTTGGTACGAATGAACCGCCTTTCTTTTCTATGTCCTTAGTGCTATAAAAATGGAATGGCATTTGCACTAAACCATGGCACGGAATGGTCATTGCTGCATACCTAACGAACAATACTGCTTGTTTGGTACACAATAATGATCATTTTATTTGATGATCTTCTCATACAAATATAACTCTTTGATAGTGCAAAGAACAATAAAATGGAATCACATTTCTTTCGCAGCAAACAACCTCCAAGAATTACTGTACAACCACTCACTCACTCAGTATACTTCAAAATGATAAATATTTTTCTAATCTCCGTTCACCTCCCTTTGGAGCATTTGTGTTCAGAGCAAGGCTATTTTAATCCTGAATTTGCAGATAGTGGAGCATAAAACTTCAAGACAATGGAAAAATTGGCTATGGAAAAGGTAAAATAAATATACCCTCCGTCCAAATATAAATGTCCAAGAAAATTTCAAATTTGCTCTTAATAAAAAAAAGATCTATTTTTGGATGCTTAAAATGCTACTGTCACCTAAAAACCCTAGTGACCAGCCTAACCTTCTTTTCCATTTTGAACTTCTTACAACAAAATAGAATTGATTGAGGGGGGGGGGGGGAGGAAATGAATCAGGACAGACTTATTTACATAACTTTATACCACAGTAGTATATACCACAGTTAACCATAGTGGGCATTTAATAACTCTGAAATTATTATGAGCTTACCACAGCTGTAGCCGAACTGTACGATCTTCAAGGTACATGGTCTTTTGACAAAAAGTCTATACCAATGGTTGCCTGATCATTTGAAATCCATGTTAGCTTAATTACTGATTGAAGCCTATATTTGAACTAAAATTTAAGAAATTGAATCAACATATACACATGTGCATGCCTTTGCATTTGAAACTTTTCTTTTAGAAACAAATTATCCATGAGAAATGGCTAATCTAAGTTGATCCACCAAGACACATAAAAGCTTACATAATCACATAGGACCAAGTCCAACAGTCATGAATATGCATAATTTTCAAACAAGCACCAATTTATTTATTCTGCTCAACAGATCAAACAGGATGAAGTGGTGATCTTCTAAAATATACTCCCTCCGTCCCACAATGAATGTCCAAAAAATTTCAAATTAACTCTTGATCAAGACCAACTTTGAAAAAGATTTGGATATTCATTTGGAGGGAGTACTTAATTAACTAGACTATGACAGTAATGTTCAGAGAGAAGCGTGAGGAATAGCATGTCAAAAAACACAGGCATGGGTGTGGGATCCATGTTCTCTCCAGTAGGTAAATGGCACTCCCGCTCATGATTTCAATCAAGTTTTAGAAGAAATCCGAAACAATCAACTATCCAGCTCTCGCTGTACTAAAACAAGTCTGAAGAAAACCCACTACGAATAAGAAAACCTGAACAATTACAAAGCAAGAACTTAACTCGTTACAATTAGATCACATTCATTGCCATCAATGACATTCTATACCGTACAGCCATCAAACATTATTGTCCTTCGGACAATTATTTATGACCTAATTAATCTTCTAAATTCCTTTCATAATGAATTTCTAACAGTAGTCAAGTAAATGGTACATCTGGTCTTAATCACCTAACTACATGTTAGCAACATGAATCTTTCTTCTTCACTATTATCCCAATCAATTATGCTTCGGAGCCACTTAGGTCAGTAAAATGCAAGTTTATAACTCATTTCTTCCTCAAAACATCCTTATAATTCATGCTCATAAAGATCTGACAATATCTAACACAATCCCGTAAATTTCAACCAAAATCAAGTTTCTTTGATTCAATCCATATTCCATACCCAATTCCAAGAATCAAAAAATACCACGGTTAGTAGTACCCAACAGTAGACCAAAATTTTCAAACAAAACCATCACTAAAAAACAAATCATTCAAACATAACCCAAAGTCGTCAATGTAAACACAATCAGATCGCAGAAATTAACTGTTTCCACGATCAACCCCCCCCCCCGGCGAAATTCTATACATCAAGAGATTGACTTAAGATTTGACTGTACAGGGTGAAAATGTCATGATCTGAGTAATGTGGGAATTACCTGGTACGAATTGTCGAATTTATCGTACATAAAACGGGTGATGATGCTGGTTTTTCCGACGGATTGATCTCCCAAGAAGACAAGTTTGTACTTGGCTAGTGCTGAAACAGGTGCCATTTTCAGTACAGATTCAAAATTTCAAAAACACGGCGTTTCGGAATTTTGGGGTTGTTGAAGAGTAAGGATTAAGATGAAACAAATTCGAGATTTGGGTTTCTTGTTGTTGTTTATGATTGTTTTTTGTGAAATTTTGATTTGGGGTTTGTGAAATTGACACTGTTTTTTTGTCACTTTGACTGTGGTTTTGGGTGATCGACGTTGGTGTCACCGTGACAGTGGATCTGGTTTGAAGATGGGTTGGATTTAGAACTCGGGTCGGGTATATAGAAAGTAAATGGATAACCCGAAATGAGTAACCCAATGTGTATCACTTTTTCTTGAAAAATTAGTCTCTCTTTTTTTTATTACGAATAGACTTTGCGTAATAATTATACTCCCTCTGTCTCAAATGATCTTCGCGTTTGACTATTCAAACTTTTTAAAGATATGAACAATTAGCTTCCCTAGCCATGTTTTGTTTATGCACTTTTAAGCCTAAATTATAGAAATGTGAAGAACTTTTCGGGACTATGAGAAATAACAAATGAGATCGAAGATCATTTTGGGACGGAGGGAGTACTACTTTTAATTATCTTAATGGGAATCTGAAAATGATTGTTATATTATGTAAAATGGTGTATCAATAACAATTTTTAAATTTTCAATAGAATAATTTAAGGTGGTCTAAATTATTGCTCAAAGTTCATTCGTAATAACAATAAAAAAAAAAAAAAAAAAAAAAAAACAATTTTCTGAGACATAAGTACTAGTACTTACTGATTTATTGTGGCATAGTTCATGGAGTCGGAACAGGATGAATCAGGCAGGACATATCCATAATAGATACCTCCATCCCATTCGAATTAGGACAAATTTCCATTTTGGGTGTTCCATTCGAATTAGGACAACCCAAAATGGAAGTGTTTCATTTAATGAGACTCACATTCACACTCACAACAACTTTCTACTCATTATTCTCTACCCCACTTTCTCTCTCCTATTTCACTTTTCATACTCACAACACCTACCCACTAACACTTTTCCCTTAATCCCCGTGCGCAACCCAAAAATCCTAATTCGGGTGGGACGGAGAGAGTATAAGGGAATGGGTCAGCTAACCCTGACTTGACTTGTCTCTATATACTTTTGTCGCGCACAGAAGGGTTCTAATAAGAAACCATTCAAGCTCGTCTTACGTTATTTGTGTTTGTGCTTCAAATAATAGGTACTTGAATTATCTAACTCATAACTCAGTTCATGTACAATCGATTCAAGTACAATTTTGACTCGATCAACATAGATCACTACAAAGCAAAAGATTCAAACCCTTTTTTCGGTTTTGGATCTCATGATTCTGTCAATGTGTGTCGTTCAAATATGAACTTGATAAAATGATACTTTGAGCTTAATGTTGTTTGAGATGGTGTTCAGCAAGACCCATAAAATATAAACTCATCTCGTAGTTCATCTCACTCATAAACTAATAAAGCTTAAATCTCCACCATACAAATAAATTAACAATAAGAAGAGTCACATAACAATAAACCATTACGAATAGTGTAATAATCACATATTCAAATAAGCAAACCAAATTGTATGATTTGGTTTGCTACTTGACAATAAAAATGAAAATCTAATTGAACCACCCAATTAGATTTGGTGATTGTTGGTGATATTTAGTTGCAGGATGTTGAGATTGAAGTATGGGACGAAAGCACATGAAAAATCTCTGAAATGCATCATGATTTGCATATTAAAATAGTCTCTGAAATGCATCATGATTTGCATATTAAAATAGGCTTTGTTGTGTATTGTGATAGAGTCTGAATAGTTCATACTACCTCCGTCCCAACTCAATGCGCACGTTTACTGTTGGGCACAAGATTTAAGGAAGAGTATTTATATTCAAATAGTAGTTTAGTTGAATAAATTTTGTGTGGAAATGAAGAGAGAGAATGAGTGGGGTAAATAGTAGTGTTAGTTGAATAAATTGTTGGTGGAAAATGAAGAGAGAAAAGAGTGGGGTTAAATAGTGGGGTTAGTTGAATATAAAAATAATAAAAGACTTCTTTTTGATTGTGCACATATCAACGACACCCACTTAAAAGGCAAGTGTGCACATTGAGCTGGGACGGAGGTAGTAGATGTTAGGAATGTAATGGTTGTGTCTAGGTCAATGTACATACTGAAAATTTCGAAATGAAACGAATCATAAAAAGTTTAAATTGAACCAAACCGATTTATCCAGTTCGGTTGGCTCAGTTTCAATTATAGTTCAAATTTGTGGTCTAAATCGCAATTATGACCCGTATTTCATTATCAAATTTGTTCATACCCTAATTTCTATTTCCAATTCAGTTCCAATCACAATGACCCGTATAGGGGTGGCAAATTGGGCATTTTGGATCTACCCATTTAAGTTAAAAATACTCGGGTATCTAATGAATTTTTAATTTTGATGGGTAAACCCAAAATACCCAATTTGCCACCCCTAGACCCCTATTTCAGTATCATACTTGTTTAGACCCCTAATTTTTATTTTAAAACCGAACGAACCGCGACTTGAACCGCTCTCTTCACCCATCCCATTCATCAAACCATGTTCAGACCATATGCATAGGTTGTCATTCACTCCTGTAATATTATTTCAGCAATGCTAGGGGCACAAAACAAACTCACAAAATCTCGCTCACACAATGGGTGGCGATATTTTATTGGTTGAATCGATAGTGGATCCGACACATTCTAATTAAAAACACCAATAAAATCATTACACCTAAGATTTTGTGAGCAATGTTTTGTGACTTTTTTGTGCCCATAGTATTATTCATATTATTTAGTACACCTCGGTAAGAATATTTGAAATTTTAAATGGTGAAAAGCTGTAGAAAGAACGGTTACGGGTGTAACAACACCACCCATATGCATAGCGTAACATAACGACGAAGATATATTAACAGAAGTCAGGGTTCAAAAAAGAAGGGTTTAAGAGCAGCCACCGTACGCCACCCCTAAAACCCCCCAAATTCACTTCCGACCTCAGTTCTGAAGTATCAACCCCACCGTCCGCCTCAATCGATCAATTTATGTCGGTTTTCCATCACTCGTAAGCCCTCAAATTTCTTCTTTATCTCTTCAATTTCCGAATTCTTGATCTCCTTACTCTAATAATGCCATAAATTATTGAAATTTGAACCAACCAAATGCATCGCCGCCTCGCCATTTCCACCAAACGATTTCTCACAAACCCTTCAATTTTCTCACCCAAAAATGGGTGTTCAAACGATTCAAGCTTTACGAGAACTGGGTATTCAATATTCAGAGTTTTCATGTTCACTTCAACCCAAAATCGACGAAACCATGACCCCGATAATCCGTCTACCTTAATGAAAGAAGATGGTGTAGCTGTTTGTTCACAAATGTGGATTGAAAGTTTTCGGGAATCCGAAAGAACTGTCACCAATTTAACTTCTTATCTTAGGAGATTTGAGTTGTGGGTATTGGCTTATCAGAAAGTTTGTGCTGATGAGATGGGTGCTTATATGCCTCGCAGTGCTGTACAAAGATCCGCTCTTGAGGATTTGTTAGCACTAAGGAATGCAGTTCTTGATAATAGGTTTAAATGGGGTGCTAGATTGGAGTTCTTTATTAAGTCTCCTAAAGATAAGACTGAGTACGAGTCTCTGTCGAAGAGGAAGATTAGGGCGATTCTGACTACTACTCAGCAGTCTGCATTTCAGGATAGGATTGTCCAGGAGGTTTTGTTTATGATTTTGGAGCCGATTTATGAAGCTCGGTTTTCGCAGAAGTCGTTTGCTTTTAGGCCGGGACGGACTGCTCATACTGCTTTGAGGGTTATTAGGAGAAGCTTTGCGGGTTATTTGTGGTATATTAAGGGGGATGTTAGTACTTTATTGGATGGTATGAATGTTGGGATGATCATTAGTGCTTTGATGAGGGATGTGAGAGATAATCAGTGATTGATTTGGTGAAGTCAGCATTAGTCACGCCAGTAATCACTACCCAAACTGAAGAAAAGAAGAAAAAAGTGAAGAGGAAATATCAGAAGAAGAGGGTTTTGGCAGAAGATGAGCCGAAGCCTGACCCATATTGGTTAGAGTCTTTCTTTGGGTTTGCACCGGAAGAGGCGGAGAAAAATCCATCTTGGGGTCATTGTGGTATATTAAGTCCCCTTTTGTCTAACATATGCCTTGATGAACTTGATCGTTGGGTCGAGGGTAAAATAAAAGAGTTTTATCGACCATCGAAAAATGATGTTATCGGGAATAGTCCAGAAGGGGAGGCTGAACAGGGTAATACATCTTGGCCTGAATTTGTTCCCACCAGTGGGCCCGATAAGACCCGGAAGATTGATTATCTTCGCTATGGTGGACATATTTTGATTGGAGTTAGGGGTCCTAGGGCTGATGCAGCTATCTTGAGAAAACAATTGATTGAGTTTTGCGACCAGAAATATATGCTCAAGCTTGACAATGAGAGCCTCCCGATCGAACATATAACAAAAGGTATAATGTTTCTTGATCATGTTTTGTGTAGGAGAGTTGTATATCCTACTCTTCGATATACTGCAACTGGTGGAAAGATTATTAGTGAGAAGGGTGTGGGAACTTTGTTATCAGTTACAGCTAGTCTAAAACAGTGTATTAGACAGTTCAGAAAATTGGGTTATGTTAAGGGGACCGAGACCCGGACCCACAACCGTGTTTTAGAATGTTCCATGCAACTCAAGCTCACACAAATGCACAGATGAACAAGTTCTTATCAACTATGGTTGAATGGTATAGATATGCTGACAACAGAAAGAAAATAGTCAACTTTTGCTCGTATATTGTAAGGGGTTCACTTGCAAAACTATATGCTGCAAAATACAAGCTCCGTTCCCGAGCAAAAGTGTACAAGATTGGGCATAGGACACTTGGGCGGCCATTGAAGGAGAAAAAAGGGCAGTCACCGGAATATCATAATTTGTTGAGAATGGGTCTTGTGGAATCAATTGAAGGGCTTCAGTATACTCGAATGTCTTTAGTACCGGAGACTGATTATACTCCGTTTCCGAATAATTGGAGGCCTGAGCATGAGAAGGTGCTGCTTGAATATATAAGTCTTTGTGATCCAAAAACTTTAGAGGAGAACCGGAGCTGTCTTAAACAAGAAGGTCTTATTTCGCCTCAGGATTACATTTCTATGCTTGTTTGGAATTACAAGAGAAATGCGATGGCACCGGATCAGTATTTGACGAACAATAGTGGTGGGGATGACTCGGAAAGAGAAAAGGAATTGTTGATAGGGACCGGAGATGAGGAAGACAGTGAAGAAAGGTTTGGTGCGGTTCAAGTATAAGGTAATTCCTATATATTATACGTTTGTAAGGTATTATATTGCCCTTTTCTTCTTTATCAGCAAGAGTTTTTAGTTAGAGAAGGCAAAGTGTAACGGTTTCAATTTTACAGCACACAGTAACTCACCTGTAGTTGACAAATTGATTAGTCTGAATTATTTCAATATATTTACAAATGTCCACTTTCAGCATTACCTTTGTAATTTTATTCAGATGTCAAACCTTTCTTGAAATTTCAATAGATGAACAATGCCTCTCAACTGGCTGAGTGTATGGCACTGATATAGTCTATTTCGTCTTGAGTACCTGTTCGTAAAGCATTTTCTTACGTAATCAACTTAATTTACTGTTTTCATGGCTTTAAAATTGTTCTTTTAATTCTGTAATAACTGTGCAAAGGTATTAACTTCAGAGCCGTGACACTCATTCTCTGGAAATTGATAATGAGGTTGAACTTATTCTAATTTTGTCAATTGGAGTGAATTATTTTCTGCTGGTCACTTCCATTCATAGCAAGGTCATCACATACACAAAGTGACAATAAATTTCAGCCAAGACTAAGGAATGGACATAGTTTAGATCACCCATTTGAAAGTGGGATCGGCTTAATGATGAGCATGCAGAACTGATTGATCGAATTATGTTCTGAGTTTGACTATATTGACTGACCTAAGTTTCATTGACCATTGTCAAAATTCGAGTCTCTTCAGTTCAATCCCTTAAATACAGGCATTCAAGTGTTTATCTGTATTTTGCCTGTCATTACTAATCTCTTTGGGAATCTGGTAGCAAATATCGCTGCTGGTACTGCTTGAGGCACTGGCATATTGCCAGGAAGTACGTACTGCTACTTCCGTTCCAAAATAAATGTCCAAAACACTTTCAAATTTTCACTTGATCAAGAGCATATTTGAAAAAATAAGAAAATTGGACATTCTTTTTGGGCTGGAGGGAGTATTTACTAACATTTTCCGTTCCGTAAAAATTACCTTGACATGGGCTCGAGCCAGAAGTTCTTACCATGCTATGTTTTTACCTGATATATGATCATATTTGACAGCCCCATCTTTTTTATTTTGTTTGTTCTTTTTCTTTGGGTTTGGAGTGGTGTGTTTATATTGATTTCCGGAAATGTGGGGGCCGATCATGCTGAATTCAAGCAATAAACATCAGCATGAAAATATAGGAAACTCAAAGATAGAAGTGCAAAAGAAGGCAAACGGACAGCGATGGAACGGGTAATCTTAGAACTAAAGATCTGGGTGGAAATAATCTACTCCCTCCGTCCCAAAATGAATGTCGGAAAAAAAATTCAAATTTTGCACTTGATCTAGAACAAATATTTGGACATTCATTTTGGGACGGAGGTAGTATCTTAGTTCTAGTCTTCCGCTTCCCCTACCTCTAGTTGGTTTGTTTTGACTAGCTCAAAAGTTTGAGAAGGTGCAAAAAGCTGTGCACGTTATATTCACCGAACAATCTTAATTTATTGCCTCCTATGTTATCTTGCTCATACTAACATATGCATAAATTTTCTCCTCTTGAATTTATCTGCCTTCCCAGGCAATTTAACAATTGAAGCTTGCCGGCTGAGCGCCTGAAATGAAATGTTTATGTGTAGCAGAGAGATTTACAACCATGCACACAACCATATGCATATTTTCTCCCTCTTCATAGAAAACCCACCCGAGAAAGAGTGTATGGTCTGAGGGCACGAACTTTGTTAATGGAGGTACGTATTATCAACATCTTTACTGATTTTTCCATTTGTTTGATAAAACTTATACCAATTAAAGAGTTCATATCAGGATTTTCAATAAAATTGTGAGGAAGTTTACCTGATTAAATCTCCTCAATGGCTAAGCCTTTTCGGTTTAGCGAAAAATGTCATATGAGTATAGCATCTCTGCCGAACTGATATACTGCCCAGGGTTATCAGGGCTTTTACTTATTTGGAGGATCGGGATGTTGATGTATGCCAATCTCTCTCTCTCTCTCTCTCTCTCTCTCTCTCTCCTTAGTTGTGATTCTTGGGAGTTTGTAAAAA
>JAOWBW010000338.1:887319-922982 GCA_026119855.1 Campanula takesimana
GTCAAGTATAGGTGAGGAAGACCTATATGAGTTGGTTTTTACTTAATCAAGTCGGTAAGGTTTGACCTAAATAGGCCTAGAGGTGGGTCAAGCGAGATCGCGTCGATAATGGTGGGTTAACCTAGATGAATGAAGGGTTGGATTGACCTATTGGTAAATGGATCAAGATAGTGGGACAAACATGGTTTGACCTAGGCGGGTCAAATGTAGGTTGGTTGACCTAGACGGGTAAAAGGTAAGGGGTAGTTTCAACCTAAGAAAGTCAAAGACGGACAAGTTGACCTAGATGGGTCTAGAATGGTGAGTTGATGGTGGGTCGGTTTGACTTATATGGGTCGAGGTAGCGGATTGACCTAGATAGGACAAAGATGGTATATGTGTAACGCCCATCCTATTTCTTGTTAAATATTTGACTTACTTGTTAAATACTTGAACTTGAATATTATGTGTTAGTTTTACTTGGGTTAAATTCTTAACTGCTTTAGAATATTAAGGTGGTTAAATGTCTAGTTTTGACTTTAGGTCATTTGTGAAAATTGACTTTCGGGGCCTTTTGTTAAAAGTGGAACTTGAGGGGCCTAGTTGTCATTTCTTGGAAGTTGAAGTATATCTTCTTGGTATGCCTTTCTCTGAGATTCATTTCTCCCCAAACTCATTTACGCTCTCTCTGTGTAAGCAAAAGCTAGGGTTTGGTTTTTACCCTATTCTCGACTCCTCGAGCTTAATTGTCCCTCTATTCTTGATTCTGATCCCGAATAAATATTTGTGGCGTTGATTAGAGCGTTCCAGGCCGATCAGAAATTTATTTGGGTAACTTTGATTTCGGACTAGGTAAGTTATTAGTTCCCCCTTGCTTGTAATAACATGCATATATGTTATTCCTGATACTTTTGTTTGTCAATTTCGTGTTTGGGGCGATTTAGGTGATACTTGTAATTTTGGGACAAAGGGAGTATAACCCTCTGTGTAAAATATGAAAGAAAATGAAAGTATTGGTTTTGAACTTGTTAGTGAATCCTTGGGTATGTTCAAATGTTATAGAAAGTTACTCCTACGCTTGGGACGGAGAATTCTAAGTCTGGGAAGAAATTGGGTTTTGCTGATTTAGGC
The DNA here is from genome assembly GCA_026119855.1 of Campanula takesimana. Taxonomy (NCBI): domain Eukaryota; kingdom Viridiplantae; phylum Streptophyta; class Magnoliopsida; order Asterales; family Campanulaceae; genus Campanula; species Campanula takesimana. The sequence continues at coordinate 888,430 of JAOWBW010000338.1, forward strand.
CTTGGGCGACCGCCCAGAGTGGTTATGGGCGACCGCCCATATCATCAGAATGGGTTTTAGAAAATGTGATCTTGGGGGACCGCCCAGGCTGGGGTTGGGCGACCGCCCAGAACCCCTTTTCACAAAAGTGTTTTAAACTAAATGGAGATGAAAGTTTATCCCTCTAAGGCATAGAGCTTAGTATAAGATGTCCTAGAAAGAGTATATGTACCTTTTGGGGCATTAGAACTTGGTCTTGATCATGAGTGCTCATTGAATTAGAATGAGAACTTAAGTGTAAGAGTAACAACTCTTTTATATGTCTTGAAAGTGCTATGAACAAGCACTAATGTGTATGCTTGTCTTGAAACCAATGTTTGTGCACCTTAGGGCATTAGACACAAGTCTTGAACTTGAATATCCTAGGAATAGGATCAAGAACTATAAGAGTAAAAAGGTTATAACTTATAGATGCTTGAATGTCCAAAGATGGAATTAAACTTGAATATAAGACATAAAATCTGTACATGACTCCCTTGACTTGAACATCCAAAGAATTGGATTAAGACTTAAATAAGATAATAAAATCTTGTACTGACTTGATGCCAATACATATGTATGGTAATGAACTAGAAAGTGCTATGAACAAGCACTAATTGTATGAGACATGTTCTTGTTGTGTGTGTGCAAACATTGCATATAGTTGCTTGATAACAAGGTGACTTCTTGATTACTTGAATCATGTTCCTTGTTGAGCTAGTCCACTAATTTTGGATTAGTTCTTCTCCCGTAGTTCAAGTAAATACCTACTTGTACATTCTTGTGTGAGTCTAGCTGGTTCTCCTTGCTTGTTCGGAAATATATAGGTTCACGCTTATCGCGAGAGCTGGGGCTTAAGTGATAATCGGGTCCCTATGTATTTGCGCTTGACCCCTTACTACCGGCCATAGTAAGGGCATAGCTTCCTTGGTTGGAGCAATACGCCTGACTTAAGTGAATGCTAAACTCTTGAACATCTCGTGAGTTTTGATCTTGGGAATGACACTGGTTACCGGGTCTTCTGATATATACTGAATAAGCAGTTTCTTGATATTGATCGTGATTTGTCAAAGTAATAAAAGCTACGACAACAATGGTATTCTTGGGAGGAATAAGGAAGGAAGCAATATCCTTTATAACTTGCTTGTTTAGCCTTATGTGCTACTTGATGAGTGGCTTAGCCTCTCATATACTTGTTACTTGATGATACTTGATACATGATTACTTGAGTATCTACTTGAATTGCATGATAATATGTCATGTAGTTGCATCTAATAGCTTACTGAGATTTATCTCACCCCGTTCCTTGTTTATTTGTTTTCTTTAGATCAAAGGAAGGCTAGTGATAGTGCGCAATGAGGCTCGACATAGCAGGGAGCTTACTACGCAGGTGGTTATTTTTTTGGGAATTGTGGTCCTTTTACACTTTGGTGAGGACGATGTATTATGGGTTTTGTAACTCAGTATTTTGGGTAGACTTGTTGTCTCTTGTTTTCTTTAGACATCTCGTAATGCCAGCATATGTGCTAGGCATGTTTTCGCTGTGTATAAATCATGTTTGGTTTAAATTTTCTTGTCTAGAACTCGTGGTGTGAGCTATCTTAGCTCCTTACTCTAGAGTATATATATCATGTCAGTTTGTTAAACAGTTGTCATCCAATATGTTGTTAGTTCTTGATTCTTGTTAGTCACGCGCATCCAAGTTCGAGGTTCTATTAGGGGATCCTGGGACCTGGGGGCGTGTCAGGTTGGTATCAGAGCTACCCTGGTTAGCTACCCTGGTTTAGCTACCTTGGTTTGCTTTAAGTCTGGATAGGGTCTATGGCCTAGGTATGGGTGAGTCTTGGGGTGTTATTAACGCCGAGTGTTTACCTACAGGTACAATGAGTTCTGAAGGTACAAGTGGTAGTAATCAGCTGAGATCTGTAACTCCTCAAGAAGAGATGGTTGATAATATAGACTGGGATTATCCTAATCGACTTACAAGGTTCTTGAAGTTGAAACCTCGTAGTTTTGACGGGGAATTTGATGCTAAGAAGTCAGAAGAGTGGATTGAAAGTATTGAGAAAATCTTTACAGCCTTGAGATGTGCAGGAGGTGATAAGGTAACATTTGCAAACTTTAAACTTGAGAAAGCTGCTGAACATTGGTGGCAAGTTCTGAATAAGAGCTGGGAACTGGAAGGGGTACCACAGACTTGGGAGAATTTTCTTAAAGAATTCAAGTCACAGTTTATTCCAACAGTGGTCCAAGACAGAAAAGAGATGGAATTTCTTAATCTGGAGCAGGGAAGCTTGACAGTGGGGCAATACTCAACCAAGTTCACAGAATTGGCTAGGTATTGTGATCACTTAGTTCCAAATAAGACCAAGAAGGCACAAAGGTTTGTGAAGGGTTGAGGACTGAGTTTAGGAAGCAACTTCTTTCTCTACAGCTTACTAGTTATCATCAAGCAGTGGAGAAGACTTATGCTATTGAAAATGACATTGAAGAACACAAGGTGAAGTTGGGAACAACCATGACAGGTCGTGTATCAGAGAAAGCTCAGGGATCTGGTTCTAAGGGTGGTAAATCTAGCCGCCAAGATCGTTGATTCCGAAAGCCATCTGAAAGTAAAGGTAGTGTATCAACTGGTTTGAGGACAACAGTCCAAGGTCCCAGGAGAGTATGTGGTTATTGTTGAAAGAGGCCATTCTGAAGACAAGTGTTGGCTAAAGCAAGGAAAATGTCTATCTTGTGGTGAAACTGGGCACTTATCAAGAATTGTCCTAAAGGCAAGGGAAGTCAAGTTGGGGGTACAAGTCAACAGGCTTCAGGTACTAAGAGAGATAGTGGGGGTCGACCTAACGTTTAGGGTCGAGTGTTTGCTCTAGATCAGTAGGGTGTAGCTGAGTCTTCTACGGTCATAGGAGGTATTATATTACTTTCTAATACGAGAGCGCGAGTCCTGATAGATCCAGGCTCACCTCATTCTTATGTGGCATCTCATTTTGTGTCGAATTTGCATGTTCTTCCTGATTCTATGCCTTATGTGCTAGAAGTATCTTCCCCTATGGGAGATTGCATGTTTGCTTCTGAGGTTTACAAGAAATGTGAGGTTCTTGTGGGTGATCATGCCCTTCTTGCTGACCTAGTCGTGTTACCTATAAGGGACTTTGAGGTGATTCTTGGCATGGATTGGCTTTATGTGCATCATGCATCTGTTGATTGTCATAGAAAAGTAGTAACTTTTTCTATCCCTGGTTTGCCTGATTTTACCTTTGAAGGTGATAGGCCTTTATGTGCTATACATGTTATTCTGCTTTAAAAGTTAGAAAACTTTTATCTCGTGGTTGTGCCGGGTATCTCGCATATGTGCTTGACCAGAGTTTATCTGTTCCCAAGATGGAAGATATTCCTATTGTGTCTGAATTTTCAAATGTGTTCTCTTCTGAGTATAGCATGCCACCTGATCGAGAGCTTGAGTTCTGTATTGAGTTATTACCAGGTACAACACCAATCTCTAAAGCACCTTATAGAATGGCTCCAGCTGAGTTGAGAGAATTAAAAACACAGCTTGAGGAATTGCTTGAAAGGGGCTTCATCAGGCCTAGTGTATCACCGTGGGGTGCACCAGTGTTATTTGTCAAAAAGAAATATGGGACTCTGCGATTGTGTATTGATTACAGAGATCTTAATCAGGTAACTATCAAGAACAAATATCGTTACCTCATATTGGTGACTTGTTTGATCAACTTCAAGGTTCAGTAGTATACTCGAAGCTTGACTTGAGAAGTGGTTATCATCAGTTGAAAATCAGATCTGAGGATATACCAAAGACAGCTTTCCGTACCAGGTATGGGCATTATGAGTTTATTGTTATGCCATTCGGTTTGACAAATGCTCCAGCTGTATTTATGGATTTGATGAACCGTATCTTCAAGCCATATCTTGATTGTTTCATGGTGGTATTCATTGTGACATTCTTGTGTATTCTAAATCACGGGCTGAACATGAACAACATCTCAGAGTGGTATTGCAAGTACTTCGTGAGAAACAATTATTTGCAAAATTCAGCAAATGTGCTTTTTGGTTAGAAGAGGTTTCATTCTTGGGATATGTTGTGTCTGCTAGTGGTATTGCAGTAGATCCTTCCAAAGTTGAAGCAGTTGTAAACTGGAAGAGGCCAACTACAGTGACAGAGATCCGTAGTTTCTTGGGCTTGGCTAGTTATTATCAGAGATTCATTGAGGGATTCTCCAAGATTGCTACTCCATTGACTAATTTGACTCGAAAAGCTAGTTCTTTTGAGTGGAATGACAAGTGTGAAGCAAGTTTTCAAGAGTTGAAAAGGCGCTTAACTACAGCTCCAGTCTTGGCTTTGCCTAGTGGTGAAAATTTTATGGTTTATACTGATGCTTCGAAAGAAGGATTGGGTTGTGTTTTAATGCAAGATGGCAAGGTAATAGCTTATGCTTCTTGAAAATTATCTCCTTATGAAAAGAATTATCCTACTCATGATTCAGAGTTGGCTGCGATTATTTTTGCTTTGCATAAATGGAGGCATTACTTGTATGGAACCAAATTTGAAGTCTTTACCGATCATAAAATCTTGAAGTACTTGTTTTCTCAGAAAGAACTTAACATGAGACAACGTAGATGGATGGAGAAATTGAAGGATCATGATTGTACTATCCTTTATCATCCAGGAAAAGCAAATATTGTGGCAGATGCACTGAGCAGAAAGACTTATATTTCTTGCTTAATGATTCGTGAATGGAAATTGTTAGAAGACTTGTGTGATTGGAGTCCTTGTGAATCAAATCATGGAATTATTCTTGCTAATATAAAGGCTACTTCAGATTTACTCCAACAGATCAAAGAAGCTCAGGTAACTGATTCTGAATTGCATAAAATTATTAGTGGAATGAATGAAGGAAAGCAACCACATTTTTCTTTCAACAGTGATGGAATTCTTACCTTTCGAGGCCGAGTTTGTATTCCAGTTGATCTTGAGATAAAGAAGAGAGTTCTTGAAGAGGCTCACAAAGCCAAGTATACTATTCATCCTGGAAGCACTAAAATGTACCAAGACTTGAAGAAACATTTCTGGTGGAACAACATGAAAAGAGAAATTGCTGAGTATGTGTCCAAATGTTTGATTTGTCAACAAGTAAAAGTGGAACATCAACGTCCAGCAGGTTTGTTGCAACCATTAGAAATTCCAGAGTGGAAATGGGAGCATATCACGATGGATTTTGTGACTGGTTTACCACGTACCAGATGAGGCCATGATGCTGTTTGGGTTATAGTGGATAGACTGACCAAGTCAGCTCACTTCTTGTCTATTTACATGGGATATTCATTGTCTCAGTTGGCATCTTTGTATGTTTAGGAGATTGTTCGACTCCATGGAGTTCCTGTGAGTATTGTATCTGACAGAGATCCTCGTTTTACTTCTCGATTTTGGCAGGCTCTTCAGTGTGCCATGGGTACTAAATTGAATTTCAATACAGCTTTTCATCCTCAATCTGATGGGAAATCTAAGAGACTTATACAGATTCTTGAGGATATGTTACGTGCTTGTGTTGTGGATTTCAAAGGCAGTTGGGATACTCATCTTCCTTTGGCTGAGTTTGCTTATAACAACAGTTATCAGTCTAGCATTGAAATGGCTCCATATGAAGCTTTTTATGGTAGAAAATGTCGATCTCCTATATGCTGGGATGAAGTGGGAGAACCTAGACTCTTGGGTCCTGAAATGGTTCAACAATCAGTTGAGAGTGTGATACTCATTCGAGATAGATTGCGCACAGCTCAGAGTAGACAAAAGAGTTATGCAGATCATCGTAGAAGGGATCTTAAATTCCAGGTAGGTGACTTTGTATTCTTGAAGGTCTCTCCTCGTAGAGGTATAAAGAGATTTGGGAAGAAAGGAAAGTTATCTCCTCGTTATATCGGTCCCTTCGAGATTCTTGAAAGAGTTGGGAAGTTTTTGTCTTATAGAGTGGCTTTACCACCTTCTTTATCTGGTATTCATGATGTATTCCATGTATTTATGCTTCGCAAGTATATGGCGGATGAGTCGCATGTTCTTGAGTATGAGGCTATTCCATTTCAGCCTTATTTGTCTTATGAGGAACAACATGTTGAAATTCTTGACTGGAAAGAGCAAGTCTTGCGTACCAAAAGGATTCCTATTGTGAAGGTCCTTTGGTGAAATCATGAAATAGAAGAGGCTACTTGGGAAACTGAGAAAGAGATGCGTGATAAATACCCGAGCCTATTTGAAAATTTTGGTAAGTAAAATTCGTGGGCGAATTTTCTTTAAGGTGGGGAGGATGTAACGCCCATCCTATTTCTTGTTAAATATTTGACTTACTTGTTAAATACTTGAACTTGCATATTATGTGTTAGTTTTACTTGGGTTAAATTCTTAACTGCTTTAGAATATTAAGGTGGTTAAATGTCTAGTTTTGACTTTTAGGTCATTTGTGAAAATTTGACTTTAGGGGCCTTTTTGTTAAAAGTGGAACTTGAGGGGCCTAGTTGTCATTTCTTGGAAGTTGAAGTATATCTTCTTGGTTTGCCTTTCTCTGAGATTCATTTCTCCCCAAAATCATTTACGCTCTCTCTGTGTAAGCAAAATCTAGGGTTAGGTTTTTACCCTATTCTCGACTCCTCGAGCTTAATTATCTCTCTGTTCTTGATTCTGATCCCGGATAAAATTTGTGGCGTTGATTAGAGCGTTCCAGGCCGATCAGAAATTTATTTGGGTAACTTTGATTTCGGACTAGGTAAGTTATTAGTTCCCCCTTGCTTGTAATAACATGCATATATGTTATTCCTGATACTTTTGGTTGTCAATTTCGTGTTTGGGGCGATTTAGGTGATACTTGTAATTTTGGGACAAAGGGAGTATAACCCTCTGTGTAAAATAATGAAAGAAAATGAAAGTATTGGTTTTGAACTTGTTAGTGCATCCTTGGGTATGTTCAAATGTTAATAGAAAATTACTCCAACGCTTGGGACGGAGAATTCTAAGTCTGGGAAGAAATTGGGTTTTTGCTGATTTAGGCCTTGGGCGACCACCCAGAGTGTTATGGGCGACCGCCCATATCATCAGACTTGGGTTTCGGAAAATGTGATCTTGGGCGACCGCCCAGGCTGGGGTTGGGCGACCGCCCAAAACCCCTGTTTCACAAAAGTGTTTTAAACTAAATGGAGATGAAAGTTTATCCCTCCTAAGGCATAGAGCCTTAGTATAAGATGTCCTAGCAAGTGTATATGTACCTTTTGGGGCATTAGAACTTGGTCTTGATCATGAGTGCTCATTGAATTAGAATGAGAACTTAAGTGTAAGAGTAACAACTCTTTTACATGTCTTGAAAATGCTATGAACAAGCACTAATGTGTTATGCTTGTCTTGAAACCAATGTTTGTGCACCTTAGGGGCATTAGAACAAAGTCTTGAACTTGAATATCCTAGGAATAGGATCAAGAACTTATAAGAGTAAAAAGGTATAACTCTTATACATGCTTGAATGTCCAAAGATTGGAACTATAACTTGAAGTATAAGACAATAAAATCTTGTACATGACTTGAACATCCAAAGAATTGGATTAAGACTTGAATATAAGATAATAAAATCTTGTACATGACTTGATGCCAATATATATGTATGGTAATGAACTAGAAAGTGCTATGAAAAAGCACTAACTTGTATGAGACATGTTCTTGTTGTGTGTGTGCAAACATTGCATATAGTTGCTTGATAACAAGGTGACTTCTTGATTACTTGAAGCATGTTCCTTGTTGAGCTAGTCCACTACTTTTGGATTAGTTCTTCTCCCGTAGTTCAAATAAATACCTACTTGTACATTCTTGTGTGAGTCCAGCTGGTTCTCCTTGCTTGTTCGGAAATATATAGGTTCACTCTTATCGCGAGAGCTGGGGCTTAAGTGATAATCGGGTCCCTATGTATTTGCGCTTGACCCCTTACTACCGGCCATAGTAAGGGCATAGCTTCCTTGGTTGGAGCAATACGCCTGACTTAAGAGAATGCTAAACTCTTAAACACCTCGTGAGTTTTGATCTTGGGAATGACACTGGTTACCGGGTCTTCTGATATATACTGAATAAGCAGTTTCTTGATATTGATCGTGAGTTGTCAAAGTAATAAAAGTTACGACAACAATGGTATTCTTGGGAGGAATAAGGAAGGAAGCAATATCCTTTATAACTTGCTTGTTTAGCCTTATGTGCTACTTGATGAGTGGCTTAGCCTCTCATATACTTGTTACTTGATGATACTTGATACATGATTACTTGAGTATCTACTTGAATTGCATGATAACATGTCATGTAGTTGCATCTAATAGCTTACTGAGATTTATCTCACCCCGTTCCTTGTTTATTTGTTTTCCTTAGATCAAAGGAAGGCTAGTGATAGTGCGCAGTGAGGCTCGACATAGCAGGGAGCTTACTACGCAGGTGGTTATTCTTTTGGGAATTGTGGTCCTTTTACACTTTGGTGAGGACGATGTATTATGGGTTTTGTAACTCAGTATTTTTGGGTAGACTTGTTGTCTCTTGTTTTCTTTAGACATCTCGTAATGCCAGCATATGTGCTAGGCATGTTTCCGCTGTGTATAATCATGTTTGGTTTAAATTTTCTTGTCTAGAACTCGTGGTGTGAGCTATCTTAGCTCCTTACTCTAGAGTATATATATCATGTCAGTTTGTTAAACAGTTGTCATCCAGTATGTTGTTAGTTCTTGATTCTTGTTAGTCACGCGCATCCAGGTTCGAGGTTCTATTAGGGGATCCTGGGACCTGGGGGCGTGTCAGTATGAACCTATACGGGCCGAGACGGGTTGACCTACGTAGGTTAGGACAATGGTGGGTCAAATATGATAGGTAATGACCAAGGTGGGTTAAGATGACGGTTTGACCTAAATGGTTCGAAGGTCAAAGGTAATTGGGATTTCCTAGGGGGTCAAAGGTTGACCTAAGAGGTCAAAGGTTGATAAGGTTGACCTAGGGGGTTAAAGGTTGACCTAAGAGATCAAAAGCGGATAAGGCTGACCTAGGGGGTCAAAGTCAAAGGTAATAAGGTTGACCTAAGGTGTCAAAAATTGACCTAAGAGGTCAAAGGTGGATAAGGTTGACCTAGGGGGTCAAAGATTGACCTAAGAGATCAAAAGCGGATAAGGTTGACCTAGGGGGTCAAATGTAATAAGGTTGACCTAAGAGGTCAAAGGTTGATAAGGTTGACCTAGGGGGTCGAGATGAAGGGTAGACCTAAATGGATCACAATGATGGGTAGACCTAGACGGGTCGAACGAAATGGGTAGGTAACCTAGATAGGTCAAGATGACGAGTTTTGATAGATGGTTTAAGGGATGAGCAATGGACCTCAGAGGGTGCTAGAGGTCTCCTAGATGCAATACACGTTTTATTTTACAAAAAAATTTGCATTATTTACATCCTAATTGGTTGGTCCAAGGAGTGTCCTAACCTCTATGTGTGGGTTTGATACGGGTAGGATAAAGGCTCCCACCACTCGCAAAGCGTACACGGTGAGTGGAGGAAACAAGTATCTCGAAAAAGGGCGACAGTAGCACCACCAATTTCTGCACATTGAATGCTCCGAGGGTAATAAGGGTTTGTGCAGTGCTGACACAGACTAGTGGTAGTATGTGGCAAGTGGCTAATTCTTTTTAAGAAGAAAAAAAGAGATTTTTTGATGTTATGATGCGATGCAATGCAAGAGAGAGATAAGTAGATAAGAATTTACATCATGATAATAACGAAAGTTAGACCCACTAAGTTTGAAACATATTCAAAGCATGTCCTCAGCGGAGTCGCCACTGTGAATACACATTTCCGATGCAGCAACGTGCGGGAAGTTTTATGTGATAGTTATTTAATAAAAGTATATATTCATAATAGCATTTAAAATATGAGAGTCGCCACGCCGTTTTAATTAGCCAAAACATTGAGAAAAAGCTATTATTTCATGTAAATGGTTTCGGGGGTCAAATTACGATAAGAGAAGAATATTAAGCGTTAACACTCCTATCGCCCGAATGATAGGTCTTTCTATCATGATGGGGTGTAGGTTGTGTGCGGTGTTTTGAGACCGGATCCGAGGATTGCCTACGTTCTTCTCAATGTGAGAAGTTCAGGTCAGCGTAGTTCGAGGAGAATTTAAAATAGGCAGAAGAAACGGGATCATGCATATTGAATAGGGAGTATTTATCTAAATTAGGGTTTAGAGGTAGTTCCTATATCATGTTCGGGTTGATAAACCCTAGATCATCATCGGCTATGAAATAACATATTATTATGAAGATTGAAACCCTAAATCTAGCATAAATAAGGTTTTAATCTAAGAACATGAAGAACTTATGAAGAACATATTATGAACATATGAATATTATGAAGAACATACGAATAAACATGTTAAGAACATGAATATTATGGATCTAAATCAAGAACATGGCAAGAATATCACTAAAACGGTTTGTAAACTTACCTATGTTGGCAAGAACTAATCTAGGATCTTCTTAGGAACTTTGAGGATGTTCTTGAATGCTTGAAATACTTTATTTGGAAGTAAATTCGTTACTTGGGAGGCTTGAATGCTCTTAGAAACGATTTGTAGAACTTTGGAATCTGGATGTGATACTGATTATTTGATGATGCCTAAATTATGAGGCTAGGGGCCCTTTATATAGGAAACTGGCAGAGAGATTTGACAGTTGAGATCACCCGAGGCAGATGTGGCCGCATGGCCATAGGCGGATGTGTCCACGTGGCCAAGTGCGAATGTGGCCGCGTGGCCACTCTTCCTGACTGACGTGATTTTCAAGCTAGGGTATGATCTGATTTATGGAAATTTTTGTTAATTTTAGGATATTCTAGAATATTGAGCTATATTTTGGAAATTCGGGATGAGTTTTTGCAAGGTTTCAAATTCCTATAAAGTCCTTATATATTTGGGAAAGCCCAAATTAACTCATTTTTGAGTTTGATATTTTTATTTCAAAATGTGTCTAATTTTAATTTTTACCATCTTTTTGATTTTAAACTTGAAAACCAACACTGTAAAAACATATAACTATATTTATGAATTTTGATTATTAAGAGTCAATCTTTTAGTGTTCTTTAAATCAAAAAAAATATTTATTATATTTATTTTATGACAGAAAGAATATTGTTTAGTCAAGTCAGATAAGCAATTCTCATAAGAGCATCCACAATGGGAGCTTTTTGAGACCCTTTTATTTTAGTGAAAGGATTTTTCAAGCTTTTTACCACTGTGGAGAAAACGAAAGAGATCTTTAGTAAAGAGCAACTTTTTATAGAGAAAGTTCTTTACATAAGCATTTCCCTTATTTTTCTCCAACTCCCCATATTAAGCCGTTAATTTTTAAAAGCTCTATCATTGTGAAAGAATCTTTAAACTTCTTATTTGTTGACTTGATATTTAACAACAAAAAAATAATTTTAAAGAGCTTTACTATTATGGATGTTCTAATCTATTGTGGCCTAATTACTTACTCCATCCGTCTCAGTTTAAGGCTTTTACTATTCATTTTTATATGTCTCAGTTTAAGATTCTTATTTTCTTTATTTTTTAAATGACAAATGATGAATAGTGTTTTGGATAACCTTATCCTCATAAAGTTCATATATTATAAACAAAATCATCACTTACCCATCTACTTTTCACGTGCTTTTTTTATGAATAGACAATTATATCATTCACACACACAACTTTCTTGACTCAAGATTGCTTTGTTTTCTTAATAACCGTGTAAAATAGTTTTCTTAATAACCGTGTAAAGTAAAACTAAGAATTTTAAACAGGGACGGAAAGAGCATAACTGTTATGGGTAAAAATTCACACGGCGACATCTTCAAAGATAGCGTCATCCTGAAAGCTTCTATAGCGCTGTGAGTAATTAATTTAATTATCTACTGTGTTATTTATCCTTTTTACAGATAACAGGAATTAAAAACGTGATGAATAAAGACTCTTGAAGACTTCTATCAACGGCAACCAAGACTTGGTCACAAAGGAGATTGAGCCCGAGTTTATAGCTTAGTTAGTTAGGGTAGATTTGCTTTATCTTATTCTTGTATTTAACCTAAGGCGGCACAACACACACGACACGCACTCTCTACTGTATTCCGCTATAAGGTTCATTTGTAACCTCAAGAAACTATCAATACAATCGTTTAGGGGTGGTAGGTGCTCACAAACACCTCCCGAGGCTTTGTGCCGGCGAGATCGTTTTCTCAAGAGCTTTCCTCGTATACATCATTGTGCCATTGTTATCTTTATTCAAATAGTTATATTCCATAGCACCCTCCTTTTGATCCCAAAAACTAAACACTTCTTGCTTAATTTAGTTACTATTGTTTTTTTACCAAAACAGTTTGGCGCCCACCGAGGGGCCTTTGGTTTTTTAATTGTTTGAATCTCCTTCAAATCACTATGTGTACTCAGCCCATGAATTTCGGCACCAGCAAGGCTCCTAGCACAACTATTGGCTTGAACTTACCAATTAGGGGCAACAGTCCCAACAAGACGACAGGCAGCCACTCTGGATCTCTACCGCCACCGCCGCCTGTCGGAGCTGGAAAGAAACCTTCAGCTTTATCCTCTGACCCTGAACTCAAGAGCATTCTAATCCAAATGAGGAGTCAGCTAGACAAGCAGCAGAGTAGCACTTCATTGATATTTGACACCCTAGTGAATATGTAAATAGAACATTAATCCTTGAGCGAAAGGGTGGATTCTGTATCACCAATTCGCCCTAGGGTTCTTAATTTCAGCACTGGGGGCAGTCATTTTGTATTCAACGAGTGGATCCCGATGGCCAGCACAGCTGATGGTGGAACATCGTCATCTCCTTTGGTGACGACTTCTCCGATGATGTCGTCGTCCCCGGATCCTAGCTCTTTCAGTTCTCTCCACTTGGCCACACTTCTGTCCCACCTTTCACTCATAACATTTCAGAGACATCTACAGGGCCAGCATACACCAATAGTATCATAGTGACATCTACAGCGGATGTCAACCCCTTCGGTAACATTAATTCAAGTTTTGCATTTGATAATATTGCTCGTACCACTAACCCTTTTGCAGGTAACTTTATAGCAAGCCAAATTCAGGAATTAAGGGATATAGTCATGAATGTACCTGGTGTGACTCCCCCTATCTAGCAGGTCTCTCCAACATGCTATAGTCAATCTCGATTCGCACCAGCAATTGCACATGTCGACATCCCAAAAGGATTCAACATTCCATCCATAAAGTTCTATGATGGAAGCACAGATCCTGAAGAGCATGTCCCCCATTATCAAGATAAGATGGAGATTGTTCGTATACCCCTTCAGTATAGGGAAGCCTGTTTGTGTAAAGGCTTTGGGTCGACCTTGGTAGGACCAGCGTTGAAATGGTTGATTCATCAGCCACCAGGATCAATCGGTTCATATGCCCAGCTCATCAAAATGTTCAACAACCAGTTCTCTTGCAGTCGACAATTCGAGAAGCTAACCAGTGACCTCTACCGGATCATTCAACAACCAACCGAAGCATTGAAGGACTACGTCAACAGGTTCAACAAAGAAGTCCTGGAGATCCCTAATCTTGACATAGCTACAGCAACAAAAGCTTTCAGGATGGGTTTGAAGAAGGACTCACCATTCTATAAAGATCTGGTGATGAATCCATGCAAGAGAATGGAGGATGTACGCAATAGAGCTACAAGGTTCATCTGGCTAGAAGAGGACAAAGCACAGCAGTCGAAGGATTCTGACAAGACGTCAACATATGAGAACCCAGACAGAAAGATAGAGACGTCTCACCAGAGGCAAAACAACATATCCAAGCCATACCATAGAAATTATTCTAACAAGATTCATTATGTGGAAGATGAGGACCAAGATGATGCTGACTATCCTAAAATTACTGATTATTATTTTTCTGTTGATGTTTCAGGTATCCTATTCGCAATGAGAAACCTTGGAGACAAAAAAAGATGGCCAAGGAAAAATGACAAACCGGCTACTTGGAAGGACAAATCCAAATAGTGTGCATACCATGAAGATTTTGGACATCTTATGGAAGATTGCATCACATTAAGGAAGGAGCTGAGCTACTTATTATCAAAGGGATATCTTAAGGAAATCCTAAGTCATCGAAAGAACAAGACAGAAAACAAAGAGAGCGTCCCAGAGAGACCACCTTCTCCTCCACCTGTAACCAAGGTAATCCAATTTATTAGTAGTGGTTCTGATATTTGTGGTACTTCTTATTCTGCAGCTAAAAGGCATGCACACGAGTCCAAGGATGAAAAACCCAGAAGAAAAGACAGAACTTTCCAGCTAACTTCCCAGCATATCATCTCCTTCGAAGAAGACGACAGAGACAACATCTTGGATCCACATCATGATGCACTGGTCATCGCCCTCCAAATAGCAAATTGCAAAGTCGGAAGGATCTTAGTAGTGGGGGCAGCTCTGTGAATCTCATCACCATTGCAGCCTTGAAAGAGATGAATATTCCAATGACAGAAGTGGTCAAGAATACTTCAGTACTAGTGGGCTTTAGTGGGGAAACAAAGGATACGACAGGAGAGATCAGACTCCCAAAGTATGTTGAAGGCGTCAACTCCATGGAAAGATTTTGTGTGATAGACTGTGCAACCAGCTACAATGTGATCCTGGGAAGGCCTTGGATCCACTCTATGAAGGCAGTGCCATCAACCTACCATCAATGTGTAAAGATTCCGACACCATGGGGAGTTGTCAAGATTTACAGTGCCAGCAGACGGCGAAGGATTGCTATATGACATCTATGAAGGCGACGTCTTCCTCTTGGCAAGAATAGCAATTAAAAAAGAAGGCATGTCAGGTCTTGGAAGCATGGGAGCATGATGTGGAAGAAATACTCTTGGATCCCTCTAATCCAGACTTGAAGGTGCTAATTGGCCAAGATGTACCAGCAGAGTTTGAAGAAGAGTTAATCAATCTCTTAAGAGAAAGGGTCAAAAGCTTTGCATGGAAACATGAGGACATAACGGGGATTAGTAAAGGCGTCATAACTCATAAGCTCAACATAGATCCTTCCTTCAAGATGGTGCGACAGAAAAGAAGAAAGTTTGCTCAAGAAAGGAATCAGATTATCTAGGAGGAAGTTGACAGGCTGCTGAAAGCAAAGATGATCAGGGAAGTAGAATATCCGAAATGGTTGGCTAATGTTGTTGTGGTAGAAAAAAGGAACGGTAAATGGAGAGTTTGTGTTGACTTCACGGACCTGAACAAAGAATGCTTTAAGGACCCCTTTCCTCTTACGCACATCGACACCTTGGTAGATAGTACATCAGGGCACGAGATCTTGACATTCATGGACGCATCCTCAGGATTTCAACAGATCCAGATGGAGCCATCTGACCAAGAAGACACTGCCTTCATTACGCCCACATGTATATATTGTTATATTGCTTTGCCATTTGGACTAAGAAATACAGGTGCAACGTACCAGAAGCTTGTCAATATGATGTTTAAAGACCAGATTGGGGACACCATGGAGGTCTACATCGATGATATGGTAGTCAAGTCAAAGAAAGCAGAAAACCATGTTCGAGATATTACTCAAGCATTTGACATCCTGGATGCATTCAATATGAAGCTGAATCCAACAAAGTGCAACTTCGACATAAGGTCTGGAAAATTCTTAGGCTATATGGTAACACAAAGAGGAATAGAAGCAAGTCCAGAATAGATAATAGCAATCATCAACCTGACGTCGCCACATACTGTTAAAGATGTTCAAAAATTAACAGGAAAGGTAGCAGCCCTCAACAGATTTATTTCAAAATCCTTAGAAAGATGCAAGCCGTTCTACGATATCTTGAAGAAGAATAGCAGATTCGAGTGGACAGAACTACATGAGAAGGCATTTTAAAAATTGAAACAGTACCTGTCAACATCTCCATTACTGGCCAGACCACAAGAAGGCGACCCCTATATGCATATTTGGTTGTCTCAGAAGCAGCTGTTAATGCGGTCCTTGTACGAGAGCAAGATGGTAACCAACATCCAATATACTATGTGAGTAAAACTCTTTTAGATGCAGAAACCATGTACTCCCATCTAGAAAAATTAATTTTAGCTTTGATTACTGCATCAGTTAAGTTAAGGAATTATTTTGAGACTCGTGTTATCTATATTTGTACTAATTATCCAATTAAGAATGTTATGAGAAAACCAAAATTGTCTGGAAGGATGGCAAAGTGGTCCGTTCAGCTGAGCACGTATGATATCAGATATGAGCCAAGAACAGCAATAAAATCACAGGCACTTGCAGACTTTGTGACAGACTTCAGTCCAAGTATGCAGCCCGAAGTAGAACTTGAGGTTCAACAGCTTTAAGGTGACGACATCCTCAAGTGGACACTATTCACAGATGGTGCATCCAACATGAGAGGAACAAGTTTGGGTATTGTCCTAAAATCACCACAAGGGGACATCATACCCCCATGCCATAAGCTGTGATTTTAAAGCCACCAATAATGAATCAGAATACGAGGCCTTGATTGCAGGAATTAACTGTTGCCCTAGACCTCAACGTCAAGACGATTCAGGTATACTGTGATTCATTATTATTGGTTAACCATTTCAATGGTTCATATGCAGCTAAGAATGCCAAGATGATATCATACTTGGGGATCGTGAAAATCCTAGCAAGCAAATTCCAAAGATTTTCCTTAGAACAGGTACCTAGAGAAGAAAATTCTCAAGAAGATGCCCTTGCTAACTTGGGATCAGCCTTCAAAATCGCCTCTCAAACCAATATACCAATCATTCATGTCAACATTCCTGATCTGGAAAAGTTAGAGCTTTTCAGCATAGATGATGACATCCAAGAGGATCAAGACAGTCAGACAGAAACTTCATGGACCACTCCTATCATCAAGTACCTTCAAGATGGCACCATCCCAACTGTGCTAGAGCATTCAGAGTAAGTGTAGATACCCCAGGAAAGGGCACGACTTTGGGCTCGAGCGTGTGTTGTTATTCCTAGGATGTCTATTTATGTTTTATTTGTTTAGAGTCGCTACCTATGTTTTAGAGGAACATAAGAAAAACCTAATATTTAGCCTAAGTTTGATACGAAAACAGAGATTCTTGTTATGAGGTTCGGAGGTTAGGTTACGAGATGGAAAGTACTTAAACACCCATCTCGCCCAACAAATGTTGGTCTTGCTTGTTCAAAGTCTACATAAAATAAATGTTCTTCCTATTCTTAATAATGATAAAGGGGGTTTAAAAAGGGGTTTTTGGAATGTAGGGAGATGACTCCTTGACCAACTTCAATGAAATGAAGCGATCATTGGTGTCATGTCCCAAAATGATTTAGATGATTGAACGTTTGATTAAAGTAAAAGAAAGAGATGAAGTAGAGAAGAAGGAGGAAGATGGACTTTTACCTATGCTTCAAAGGACTTCAAACACTTCTTGATGAGTTGCTTGGAAAAACTATAGAAATGATTTCGGTATAGTTTTTGTAGAGAGAATTTTCGGTCCTTTGAAATGGTGGAAAAGGGATATTTTTATAGGTGAAAACAAAGTGTTTTTGGTGCCAAAACTCAGTCACCAAGATATCTTTCACGGGAAAATCATGTAAAAATGAATAAGGGAGAGATTCTTGGACATAAATCTGTAACTGTAGAGGCGCGCGCTTTCTACCTCGAGGGTGGAAGGCACGCGCGTCTGGCTCTTAGGGTCGGAGGCGTGCCACTCAGAGATGTCTTTTTTGATAGAATGGACTAGATAGTCAGCCATGTTATTCAGTTTAGTCCCTGGACTTAACGAAGTCAATCAGGAACTTAACGGAAGTAACATAAACTAACAAAAAACAAATAAAATAGGGAGAAACACAAGATCAGCTGTGCAATCAGGGTGAGCGGTCCAAGGTGGGGTGTCTACAGAGCCCCTCGGCGACGTGGATTGCAAAGCAAAACGCGTCGACGAAACAAAGTACACCCGCCGAGGACATCATTAAAAAAAAGCGAAGACTCGATGAAAGAAGGAATTTGAAATTGCGAGAGATAGAGGTTCGGTCCTTGTGTGAGCAGCTTTTGTTGATAGAGGAGGTGGCATGATCCGTTTATAAATCTGCCGGATGAATCCATTGATGAACCTGTTAGTGAATCCATTGAATGAGTCCATTAGTGAACCTTGTTGACGAATCCGTTAGTGAATCCTCTTGATGAATCCGTTGGTGAATCCATTAAATGAGTCCGTTAGTGAACCCTTATTGACGAATTCGTTAGTGAATCCTCCTGATGAATCCGTTGGTGAATCCATTGAATGAATCCGTTAGTGAACCCTTGTTGACGAATCCGTTAGTGAATTCGTTTGATTAATCTGTTAGTGAATCCCTTGAATGAGTCCATTAGTGAACCCTTGTTTATGAATCCGTTAGTGAATCCTCTTGATGAATCCGTTGGTGGATCCCTTGAATGAGTCCGTTGGTGAACCCTGTTGACGAATCTGTTAGTGAATCCGTTTGATGAATCCGTTAGTGAATCCCTTGAATGAGTCCGTTGGTGAACCCTGTTGACAAATCCGTTAGTAAATCCGTTTGATGAATCCGTTAGTGAATCCCTTGAATGAGTCCGTTGGTGAACCCTTGTTGATGAATCCGTTAGTGAATCCGTTTGATGAATCCGTTGGTGAATCCATTGAATGAGTCCGTTGGTGAACCCTTGTTGATGAATCCGTTAGTGAATCCGCTTGATGAATCCGTTAGTGAATCCATTGGATAAGTCCGTTGGTAAACCCTTGTTGACGAATCCGTTAATGAATCCCTTCAATGAGTCCGTTAGTGAACCCTTGTTGACGAATCCGTTAGTGAATCCCTTGAATGAGTTTGTTAGTGAACCCTTGTTGACGAATCTGTTAGTGAATCCGTTTGATGAATCTGTTAGTGAATCCATTGATGAGTCCGTTGGTGAACCCTTGTTGACGAATCCTTTAGTGAATCCCTTGAATGAGTCCATTAGTGAACCCTTGTTGACGAATCCATTAGTGAACCCGCTACGTTGCTTGAGAAGTGGTGATTTCAGTGGATCTTTGTGGACCGAATTGCTGTTTGTAGCTGTATCTGATGTGTGATGTTCGGAGCGGCACTTGTTGTTGACTTTATGAATTTTGTGGGGTGCGGGCACAGTTGACTGTGGACCAAAAGAATGTTATCCCTTTAGAGAGGAAAATGTCGAGATTGACCTTGACTTTTGTAACCGTCGGATTTAATGATGTCCGTTGCGGAACTTTATGCTTGAAACGCCCTAAGGTGGAGCTGAAAACTCGGATGGGAGTTTGGAGGAATTGATGTGATGTATTTATTCCTGCATGGGAACTTGGACCTAGGCCTGACTGGACACGGGAAGCGCCCGCGTCTGGGAATTGCTGTGGGACGCAAGCGCGGTGCATAAGGGCATCAGGGAGCGCGCGCATCTCGCTTAAGTTCAGAACATATATTCAGAAACTGCTCATTCTGTTCGATCCAAGTTCAAAAATTGCCCAAACTCTCTGCATTCTGAGTCGAAATCTTGCGAGGAAAGCATCCCAAAATGTTTCCTTTGCTCATTTGAGACCATTCCATCGAGGAATCATGTCGGGTTCTCATCAAACTCCTCCTTTCGAGATGCCAATGGGCGAAGAAGCCAAGGTCGGGGTTGAGGCCATGGACCCAAGACAGCTTACCTATGAGTCCCATACTCATATTTCCCACTTCGTTTCTGCGGGATTGGTAAGGATTTTGCCTTACCTTGTTGATTTTTTGCATTTTGGGGCTGTGTCATTGTTGCCCGTAATATTGCTGCAGCAACCCTTTTGATCATGGCTGCATGTTTTTGTTCTTGTTGATTTGTTGTGAAAGGAATACCTGGGCACCCATTTGCATGTTCACACACTTGTTTGCACGTAGTGATGTTGTTGAATTCTTCATGTTGGGTTTGGCCATTTTTTAGCCGTTATGCTGAAGAATTTTTCTTTGTCTTTTGTTTCCTTTCAGAGATGGAACCGCCTGACCGAAATCCAAGGTGGGGATCAGGCACCCGTTTCTGTATGGAGAAAAATGCCCGAGAACGTACGGGCTCGGGTTGCGGCTACATGCTTTGGCCCTTTCATTATCAGCTTGCCCTCGCTGAAGAATGATCCTGATGTGATTCAAGATTTGAGGGAGAGATGGTGGGATACCACCCATAATTTTCACTTGCCGATGGGGGAGGTGACTATGACCCCAACTGACTTCACGGCTCTGACCGGTTTGCCTTTTTCTGGGGTTGGCGTCCCTTATGGTGCCAGTGGGACTGCTAGGACGCTGGCTGAGTCGTTAGCTCTAGTCGACTGCGAGTTTGTGGTGAAGAACTCCCGAGTGACTTGGGGGAGGATTTGGGCTTACTTTAGAGTCCTTGACGCTGAGTCTCGGGGAGTTACTGCTGACAGAGTCGAGGCGGTGGCCCGATGTTTCATTTGGTTTGCTCTCTCTCACACCCTTTTCGCGAATGGGGGGAGTTCTGCTGCTCTGTCCCTCTTGGATGACATTACGGAGGACAAAGCATTCCTCGGTGGTGTGGCCACTATGTTGGTGGTAGTCACAATATTTTTGATGAGCATCATTGGCATTAATCGACTTGGGTTGATACCCTTGTATAGGTGTGATTTGTCCCTTTGGTTTGAGAACTTCGAAGGCCTCGGTTTGAGTCATGCCTTGGAGAGGAGTGTAGACACGGTCATTTTGAGATCTCTTTCCTTGAGGTGGAGGAACCTTTTTGTAATTCCCCTTGTCGGTAGTGACGGCATTGACCGAAGCTTCTTTAGAGGCGGCCTTGTAACGGAAGCTAGGAGCACTTTTCTTGATCTCCTTGAGCAACTCACCCATTCGGATCCCCGCCTCATACATTTGAGAGAAGTCGGCATAGCAATCCCCACTTAAATGGGTACAAAGATCAATATTTAGACACTTAAGAAAGATGTCTATTTGTTCCTTGGCATTAGGCCTCTCAACAATTTCGGCAAGCTTGTCATTCCACCTTCTCGTGAAGTCTATAAAGGACTCATTGTCCCTTTCAGTAGTGTTCTCGAGCTCTTTCTTGGTCGGGCGGTGAGTGGTGTTGCCTTGGTATTGACTTTTGAAGGCGAGCATGGCGGCGTCCCAATCAAGACGGACTGTGAGCGGGAGAGTTGCATACCAATCTTTTGCCGCCCCCTCGAGAGTAAGAGGGAAGCATTGTGCCATAACTTTAGGAGAGACCTTCTTTGGAACCATAGCCCATATGTAGGTCTCGATGTGTGCCATGGGGCAAGAGTTGCCCTTGAACTTGCTTATGTCGGGCATCTTGAACTTGTCGGGGAGAGAAGCCATTGTGTTCATGAGAATGGATGACTGATAAAGGCTTGTGTCGGAGCCTTTCCCCATGTTAAGACCGTTGAAGCATTGGTCTATGTAGGCCATGATTGAATTAACCATCTTGTGCTCATTGTTCTCGGTGCTCAATTCCCCCACTTTCTTGGCACGGGCACTAACATAAGGGCTTTGAAACAAACCCTTAGTCCACTCGGATTCTTCATTGTTCTCTTTGTCTTTACCACTCGAAATCTTGGTGAGATTAGCCTTTATTTGGTCCATCTTGTCCTCATGAGCCTCCCTTTGATTGTCAAGATGGGATTGCCAGAGGTCGTCTTTGTTTTGGGCATCCTTATTGAGGGTGTAGACTAGCTCTTGGAGAAGTTGGACCATAGCTGAGAGTTGCTCAAGAGACATGGTGTTGTCGGTGTTGGAGCCGCCGGCCATTGATGTTGTCGGAGTTGTTGGAGTAATCACTTCACAAACTAACCGATTCGCTGAATCCCGGTAGACACGGTAAGTACCAATTGAACCTATTTCACAGAAGAGGCCCTTGTCAGTCTTGAGTAACCCTTTCGGTCCATGAAGAAGTTTAGAATACACATTGGGCACACGACTCAAACCATATAAGAAAAAGACCTTTTTTTATTTTTTATAAGTCGGAGGGACGGGATCCCTTTTGAGTTTCTAAGAAAAAAAATGGAATCGTCACACTAATATATAGACCTTCTTGCGATCCCATATACTTATCGTATTCCATCACGTTTGTGAATCTTACATGTGTCGGGATTAAACTAAATTAATGTAGTAAAGCATACATGCGGGGACGGATTTTTTATTTTCGTACATAATAACCACTTGGGGACGGATTTTTATTTCGTCCATGATAAACACTTGGCATGTATGTTTTGAAGACATTAGTTTAGGGAAATCTCGGCACATGAAAACCGACTTAGTCACAGAGTGTTAGACCCTAACTATAATTGTGTTGGCTTGTGCTCGGCTAATGAGAGGCTTAAGGTCACCCCCGGTATGTAGTCATGAACTACGCCACGGGCTGAGGTTTACTGCTTCGAAAGAGTCAAGGTCGGGTGGAGCTTAAAACTTCCTAGGACAGGCCTCGACGGGTTTGGGGTTATGAACTTTGTGCGACTCGATAGTGAGCAATTTATAGGAATTTGTGCACGTAGTGTGAGGTCCAACATGTGACAAAACATTTTTTACTTTTTTTTTATGAAAGAAAAGCAAATAAGCACGTAATTACAACTCTCGAATCACCCGTGTGACCGATAAAAAACACAAAACAAATCATTTTAAGAGGTCCAAATCAGTACTTGATGCAGGCAACTGTGCCCACACCCCAATCATTCTGCTCTGTTCTGAAGCTGTTTCTGTTCTAGAAAACCACCCAGAAGCGCGCGCCTCTGGCCTGTGTTGTGGGATGCGCGCGCATGGCGCAGAGTCTGTGGGAGGCGCCCGCTTCTGGGTAAACCTGTCAGATTTTCAGACTTTGGACTCAGGGGATTGCCCTGGTCCTGAATATACATTGTAACCCCTGCAGAAATGATTAGTGTACAAAAAAGGAGAAGAATGGGAAGAAAATATGGGAGGCGGGCGATTCTGGTCCTTGATGTGGGACGCGCGCGCCTTAGGCCAAGAAGGCCAGAGGCGCATGCTTCCCCCATCAGGAACCATAATGCCCAGAAAAATGTAGACTTTTGAACAGAGATGCAAGTTTAACCCTCAAACTTCCCCAGCAGAGTCGCCACTGTAGATACCCCGGGAAAGGGCACGGCTTTTGGCTCGAGCATGTGTTGTTGTTCCTAGGATGTCTATTTGTGTTTTATTTGTTTAGAGTCTCCACCTATGTTTTAGAGGAACATACGAAAAACCTAATATTTAGCCTAAGTTTGATACGAAAACAGAGATTCTTGTTATGAGGTTCGGAGGTTAGGTTACAAGATGGGAAGTACATAAACACCCATCTCGCCCAACTAATGTTGGTCTTGCTTGTTCAAAGTCTACATAAAATAAATGTTCTTCCTATTATTAATAATGATAAAGGGGGTTTAAAAAGGGGTGTTTGGAATGTAGGGAGATGACTCCTTGACCAACTTCAATGAAATGAAGCGATCATTGGTGTCATGTCCCATTCTTTTCCCCTGGCCATTTATGACATGGGGAATGGACATTGTAGGTAAACTGCCTAAAGCACCAGGAGGAAAGGTGTTCATGCTTGCAATGACAGACTATATTTCTAAGTGGGTAGAAGCCGAAGCGTATGTCCAAGTCCGCGACAAAGAAGTCATCTCCTTCATCAAAAAGAACATCTTCAGACAGTTTGGTATACCATCAGAGATAATCTGCGATAATGGGTCCCAATTCATTAGCAAGAAGACAACAGACTTCTTGACCAGCTGGGGAGTCAAGATAGTGACATCTTCGCCTGTGCATCCCTAAGCCAATGGACAAGCAGAATCCAGTAACAAGATTATAATCAACAACTTAAAAAGGAGGTTAGATCAGAAGAAGGGCCGCTGGGCTGATGAAATTCCATTCGTCTTATGGTCAGACAGGACCACACTAAAGAACGCAACAGGACAGACACTGTATTCCTTGGTATTTGGAGCAGAAGCCGTCATTCATGCAGAAGTTATCATCCCGACGGCAAGATATGGGTTGTTGACATATGAGCAGAACAACGTCAACCTATCTCATGATTTGGATACTATTGAAGAACTAAGGGACCTAGCAAGGATCAGGATGTTAGCTTATCAACAGAGTATTGCACGATCATACAACAAGAATGTCATAATAAGGAGGTTTCAAGTTGGTGACTTGGTATTACACAAAGTTTTCCAGAACACAAGAAAACTCAATGCTGGAAAATTTGCTCCAAAGTGGGAAGGTCCATACTTAATAGATGCAGAAGCAGGGAAATGTTCGTAATGGCTTTCTACTCCGGATGGCGTCAGGATCCCAAGAAGTTGGAATGCTATTCATCTCAAAACCTACTTTATGTAAGTTGTAGTACGTCCATTTAATTCAAGAAAACAGGTATGAATTTATTTTGCTTATTTACTTTATGTCATTTCAAATTTGATTATATTTTTCGAACCATTACTAACTTAAGCATCGGAGGGGTGTTAGCTAAGCTAACACCCATCTCTAACATGTTTTTGTTTTGCAAGGAAACCAAAGAAAGCTTTTTAGGTCAAGACAATCAACATACAAAGTCAAGATAATAAGACACTCAAGATGTTGACATCTTACTAGAAGATGACATCTAATGGATAAAAGTTCAGGTATGACTTAACCTTTACTTTGTGAATAATTTTCATTCTTTGAGTAAACTACATTTCTTTCTAAAGTCTTGCATAAGTTTCAAGTATAAATGGTATCATTTCAGAAACCATGAGCTACTAACATATGATTGTTTTGCGAGAGATATTACATTTTTCACTAAGGCTAGGGAATTCGATAAAGTCAAAAGCCTTGAGATTGGCCATCTCATCTTAAGTCTAAGGTACCTATATCCCTTCAAAGGTTTAAAGAAATTACTTTCTTTCGTCTCTATTAAGGTTTATAAACCTTCGCCTGGAGAACACGGCATTGGTGTTGATTAAGGTGTGGAATGGGCATGTATGTTTATATGTACGCACCCCCCATTTCCACTTAGTCAAATACTAATCTAAAGTTATGATCAATTGGTTATAACATTTACATGTTATCTAAGAACAAAGGTTAATTGGCATAACATGCCAACCAAAATTGAGCAAAGGATTTGAACATCCTACGCAAGAAGGCAACACAACAGAAATACCTAAAACCCATTTCATTCATCAAAAACCTACCATTTACTTAACCAAGTTCTGTCCAGAAAAACCTAAAAAAAAATGTGGAACCAGCCCCATACTTTGGAAAAGCAAATTGTTTCCAGCCCTTATGGACCATTACATCACCATCACCAAAATCCAAACAAAAACCATAAATTGTTTTGATTACAACCATTCTGGGATGCAGCCCATAAAACCTTCTTAAAAAACAAAAGACTTAAAACTTCTTTAATTGGCTTCCGCCGCTGGTGGTGCTCCATCTTCCTTTTTGTTGTCGTCTTTGGTAGCCGATAACACCTCTCCTACCTCCACAGCTTCTACGGTCAGTCCCCTCGAGATGGTGCGCTGTTGCTCGACGTTCCATTCACTATGTTTGCCATTCAAAAGATCCTCCATCATCTGGATCTTGATTTCCACCATGCTAACAGCTGAAGACTTCATCAGTGTGCTCTTCAAATCTTCAGTCTCCTTCATGTGGACATCTTGAATAGAAGACATCCCCTTCATTAGGCTGGACACCTCGTCATTCAAAGCTTCAACTTTCTTCTCTAACATTTCATTCTTCCTCTGCATTTATTCTTTCTCCAAGTTCACATTTAAATTGAAAGGATTCCATTAGCAGCTTGTTATTCATCTTATCCAAAGTGATGACTTTGGACTCCATAGCTCCAAAATCCTACAAAAACAAATTGGTTAGTAATTTTAAAATACTTAACATTTCATATTAACAGGAAATTATGGGGAACTCACATCAGATGCAACAACAAAGAATCTTTTCCTGATGTCTTCAACCTCCATGTCTTTAAAAGCTCCGGCCTCCACAACCACTTTTTCTTCACTTTTCCTCTTTTTTAACATGGATCCAACAGAAGCGGAAACCTCAACCTTTGGCTTAACCGGTGGTTTGTTGACAGAGCTCATCCCAACAAAAGTTTCTAAATCTTTTAAAGAAAATCTTTGGGTAGACTTTGAAACTGCTCAAAATAGAGAAAGACATCTTGTGAGAAGATAACTCCTGGCTGGAAAGGCAAAAAGCTCCAATTTCAGGAACCTTAAAGGTTCTATCCTCTATAAAAAGACCTCTAAGTGCCTCCAATTTCTGTTTGGAACTCTCCGTTGGTGGAAACAGATCTCCCCACTTGATATCTGCAAAAAGAAAAAAAAAGGGGAAAATTGTTAGAACATGGCTTGCATCACAAATCATCTAAATTCCATACATGAAATCATACCTATCATATTAATATAAAGTGTAGTAAATAATAAAATGTGTAGAATTCCTGAAATGTAATTTATCTATTTATGATGGGTAAAATGGTAAATTAACATTGCTTAGGTTGAATAGGTGTGGTCCCTAAATAAAGTGCCTCTTTGTCTTGTATATATAGGGCTTTCCATCAACCCTTAAGACTACTACATTCTTTACTTTCTCTCCTAAATTGTCTTCATAATTGTCTAGAAGTACTTGAGAAATAAAGAGCACTCATCATTTAGAAGACCCTCTTCCCTACATCTTCTTCTTCATCTTATTTCTCCCTACAACATCTATAATGGATTCAAGAGGTATTATACGCTTCCGCCTTCATCTCTTCTCTTAAACTTATTCCATAAATGAGTATGGCATTCAGGGTTAAGATTGTTCCAACAATTGGTATCAGAGCCCACTCATATTCTGGTTGGGTTTGAGTTCTTAAGAAAGCCTTAAATGCTTTGTTTTGATTCATTTTTTCCTGTTGAATCATAAAAGTTTTGATGTTGTTTAGAGGCTCTACTTGTTTTAGAGTGCTGATATTCATCATCCATAAAATTTTTTAAAAGGTTTGAAGTTTTGATCAATGAACACAATGGTTCAAGCTTAACTATCCCTACATAGCATAGTTATGTGTAATGCATAATTATGTGGATCTACTTGCTTGAATCCATTGTTATAAAGACAATATTATCCCTAAAATGCATGGTTATATGTTGGATAATATATACCCATGTTGAT
Organism: Campanula takesimana; assembly: GCA_026119855.1. Taxonomy (NCBI): domain Eukaryota; kingdom Viridiplantae; phylum Streptophyta; class Magnoliopsida; order Asterales; family Campanulaceae; genus Campanula; species Campanula takesimana. Next base: position 915,687 of record JAOWBW010000338.1, read on the forward strand.
CTACTTATTGTTCATTATTTTGGGACAAAAATTTGGAAAAGTGCAGCAAAATGGACTGAAACGGTGCTACTGTAGTGGGGTGGTCCGGCCGGGTCTTTTGGTTTAGTCCGGTTGGACCCCTTAGGGTTTGAAACGGTGGGTTTTATAATGGCATTGTCCAGCCGGATCTTTGGTATAGTCCGGCCGGACTCCTTGAACAGATCCGGACGGGTATTGGTTTTAACCCGGGCGGACCTCAGGACTTGCACGGTCGTGCTGTTTGTTTGGCACGGTCGTGCATAGTGTGTCGAGGAAAACAATGTTTCTGTAAATTGTTGCACGGCTGTGTCATTTTCTACGCTCGGTCGTGCAAACACTGTTCACAGTTTTGGGATTTTTCAAGTTTCTGCACAAATTTTGTTTTCCCCTTTGAACAAAACATACATTTTTCAAACCTTAAAGTCTTGATTAATTATATGCTTAAACAATTTTATTCATTGTTTAAATAATATCATCGCCAAAGTGATTAACGTTATTTAAACCCAAAATTGTTAAAGTGTTGAATGTGTAAGTTGATATGTGAATGACATGAATTTTCCAAAGAAGATTTTGACATTTGACTAAACTTGTGCATTCATGTGGTAACAAATGAAATGAACATTAAGTTGGTTTTGTTAGATGCTTATGTCGCCCTAAAAGAAGATTAAGCATTTGATTAAAACATTGTTCAAATTGCTTGTTACCTAAGGCAATCATTTATGAGTCAACTCGCAATCCAAAGATTAGTTTTGATGTCATGTTGATTGTCTTGTTGATGGTTTTCGTTGATATAATTAATCATTTATTCATTGTGTAGTTTCTTATTTATGTTTTTTATTCATTCTTGTTCTCAAATTCCAACAGATTTGCTTATTGCTTCATCCATAATTACTGCTATGAGTACCGTACCGATGCTTAATGGGACTAATTTTAAAACATGGAAAAATAAAATAATAATGATCTTACGCTATATGGACATAGATCACGCATTAAGGGAACCGTTTTCTCTTCTTCTCTCTGATAAAAGCACTCAAGAAGATTGCTTAAATGCTGAGAAGTGGAAACGCTCCAACCGCGTGAGCCTAATGATCAGGAATATTGTTGTCCCGGAGACTATTTTGAAAGATGTCTCCAAATATGTTGATGCTAAAACATTCCTTGATATCCTTGAAGAACGTTTGGCATCTACCTCTTCTCATGGGACAAAGAGAAGAGGGAAGGATATTGCGGTTGCAAGTAATAAGAAGCCTAAGGGATCATCAAATGGTCATAAGGAAAAGAAATGCTTCTTTTGCAAGGACCTCACCCACATGAAGTACGACTGCCCTAAGTATCACGCTTGGCGTGCTAAGAAAGGTATGTCATTTGGTCTTGTTTGTATTGAGGCTAAATTGGTTTCAATTCCTACATATCCATGGTGGTTGGATTTTGGTGCAACAACTCACATAAGTGTGTCTATGTAGGATTGCCTGAAATACCGAAGAACCAGTGAAGATGAGAGATTCATCTATAAGGGAGCTGGGAATCCGGTTGAAGTTATAGGCATAAGGACTTTTCTGTTATTGTTAAGTACTAAGTATTGTTTTGTATTAAATAATACATTTATTGTACCATCATTTTAGATGGAATTTGATATTTATCACAATATTGGACAAGGAAAGTTACTCTTGTTTATTTGGTAATAATAGATGTGATCTTTATTTTTATTCCAAGGTTGTTGGTACTAGTACTTTGTCAAGTAATCTTTATTTACTTGACACTATTCAAACAATAAATGAGTCTCATAATAATGAAACCAAAGCAGAAAGCAAAAGTCATCAAGTGAAAATTCTTATACCTTATGGCATAAGCGTTTGGGTCATATCTCCAAGAGAAGAATTGACAAGCTTGTATCGGAGGGAATCTTAAATAAGCTTGATATTCCGGAAAAGACTTTTGCATTGAATGTCTTAAAAAGAAAATTTACAAACACTAATAGAAAAGTATCCCCGAGAGCAGCAAGTGTCCTAGAACTAATAAATACGGAATTTTGTGGGCCATTCACTTCCCCTTCATAGAATGGTCAACATTATTTTATTACGTTCATAGACGACTACTCTCATTATGGGTACATTTATTTACTTCATGAAAAGTCTCAATTTTGGACGTTTTCAAGTCTTATAAGGCCAAAGTTGAAATTCAACTTAGGAAGACTATTAAGAACGTTAAGTCCGATCATGGTGGTGAATACTATGATCGGAATGACGGTTTGGGGAACAATGTCCGGGTCCTTTTGCTCGCTATCTTGAAGAGTGTGGGATTGTCCCTCAGTACACTATACTGGGTACGCCCAGCATGAATAGTGTAGCTGAGAGACGTAATAGAACCCTTAAGGATATGGTAAAAGGTATGATCTCTTGTACTTTCTTACCTCACTCATTATGGGCGATACATTAAAACCGCAACTAATATTCTCAATAGAGCTCCCTCTAAAGCTACTAATAAAACCTCTTATGAATTATGGACGAATAAGAAACCGTCCTTAAATAATCTTCATGTATGGGGTTGTCCAGCAGAAGCTAGGCCTTACAGGCCTAATAAGGGCAAACTAGACGCTAAGATAGTTAGTAGCTATTTTGTTGGGTATGCCGAGAGATCTAGGGGCTACAAATTTTACAACCCGAAAACTAGAACCTTTTTTGAAACGGGAAATGCTAGGTTTTTTTAGGATGTTGAATTTAGAGGGAAAATTAGAAATAGTTTTGAATTTGAAGAGGAAGAGTATTTCTATACTTCTTCCTATAAGTCCCAATTGGAAATCAAGTACTTGTACCTGAAATTCAAGAGGAACACACAGTTCAAAATAATGATTCCCCTATATATATTGAACAACATGAAAATGTTGATCATAAAGAGGAAATTCAACAACCTCAAAATAAGGAAAAATCGGCGCCCTTAAGGAGATTCAATAGAGTAAGAAGGAATGCTATTCCGGATGATTATAAGGTGTATCTTGCCGAGAATGAAGGACACTTAGGTTTAGTGGGAGATGAGCCACTCATCTTCCATGAAACCATTAATAGTCCTAAATTCTCATAAGTGGATCGATGCCATAAATAAAGAGTTAAAATCTATGAAAGACAACGACGTTTGGGATCTTGTTCCATTACCTAAAGATGTGAAACCTATTGGGTACAAATTGGTCTTTAAGACCAAAAAGGATTCACAAAGTAATGTATAAAGATATAAGGTCGTCTTGTTGCTAAGGGATTTACTCAAAAGGAGGGCATTGACTATAAAGAAACATTTTTTCCTGTATCTTCTAAAAACTCTTTTAGGATCATTATGGCACTAGTAGCACTTTTGAGCTTCATCAAATGGATGTAAAGACAATTTTCCTTAATGAAGACATTGAGGAAACTATCTATATGTAGAAATCCATTTGTGGGCTCAAGCAAGCTTCTCGTCAAATGGTATTTTAAATTTAATCAAGTTATTCTTTCATTTGGTTTTGAAACGAATCTTTGTAAAAATTATGTATACCATAAGTTCAGTGAGAATAAATTTACAATTTTTGTCTTATATGTGGATGATATTTTGCTTGCTAGTAATGACATGAACCTTCTTAAAGAAACTAAGAAATTTCTTTCAAACAAATTTGAAACGAAAGATATTGGTGAGGCATCTTTTGTATTAGGAATCCAAATTCACCGTGATCGCTCACGAGGTGTTTTAGGATTATCACAAAAGACTTATATAGAAAAGGTATTACAAATGTTTAGCATGCAAAACTGTAAACCACTTGACACCCCTTATTTTAAAGGAGACAAGTTTAGTCTCAAACAGTGTCCTAAAAGTAATTTTAAATCCAAGTATATGGAAAAATATCCCTTTTGCATCAGCAGTAGGAAGCTTAATGCATGCGTAAGTCTTGCATTTATTGTTGGGATGCTTGGTTGATACCAAAGCAATCCGGGAGAGAACATTAGGTGGCAGCCAAAAGAGTGATAAAGATATTTGCAAAACATTAAATAACTACTTGCCTATATATTTGAAATCGGATCATCTTGAGATCATTAGGTATTCCGATATTAGTTAAATTATATGGCTGCATAAGTTTATTGAGGGACTGCAAATTGTCGACCAGTGTCGAAAGACTACTTAAGATTTATTGTGACAATCAGACGGCAGACTTCTAACAACAAGAGTTTATCAAAGTCTAAGCATATAGACATTAAGTTTCTTGTTGAAAAGGACAATGAACAAATAGAAATACAACGTATAGAAAACAAACTCCATATTAACGGATCCGTTTATGAAAGCGTTATCATCTTCAGTGTTTCACGAGCATGTTGCTCATATGGGTGTAACAACTTTGATAACATTTAGTATAGTGGGGAGTTTGTGTTGTGTTTTCATTAAGTTGTTCTGTTATTTTAAAATTTTGATCTCGTTTGGTTAAGTTGGACTAGTTGGAAGAATATGGATATATTCATTATGTTCCATGCTACACATCTACACTTTTGATCTATGTCATTTAGTTTGATATGTACATGTGATTATTGTGGGTTTAGTTGCCAATCAATTACAACGAGTGCCCCTTTAGTCCTTATACTTGTATGACTAATGGACGGGATTGTTATAAATGACAACAAAGTGCACATTAGGGTTGTCATTTGTGTTATATTTATGATTTTAAGGAAATACTTTGTTTTGCAACCCAAGTGGGAGATTGTTAGAACATGGATTGCATCACAAGTCATCTAAATTCCATACATGAAATCATACTTATAATATTAATATAAAGTGTAGTAAATAATAAAATGTGTAGAATTCCTGAAATGTAATTTATCTATTTATGATGGGCAAAATAGTAAATTAACATTGCTTAGGTTGAATAGGTGTGGTCCCTAAATAAAGTGCCCTTTTGTCTTGTATATATAGCGCTTTCCATCAACTCTTAAGACTACTACATTCTTTACTTTCTCTCCTAAATTGTCTTCTTAATTGTCTAGAAAGTACTTGAAAATAAAGAGCACTCATCATTTAGAAGATCCCTTCCCTACATCTTCTTCTTCATCTTATTTCTCCCTACAACATCTATAATGGATTCAACAGGTATTATACGCTTCCGCCTTCATCCCTTCTCTTAAACTTATTTCAGAAATGAGTATGGCATTCAGGGTTAAGATTGTTCCAACAATAATTACAAGTTCAATCAAGAAGAAAAGGAAAAACTCAAAGATCAGAAATGTACCTCCCCTGTACCATCTCCACAGAATACTGTCATCACAACCTAAAGATTTCCTATCAACAAAAAAATATTGACCTTTCCAACCTCGGTCATTCACAGAAACATTCAAAAACAACGAGTCAACCCCAGTCTTCGTTTTTAACAAGTAGCGTTTGGAACCAAAAAGACTGTAAGTCATATACCAAGGCTAATTCACTCAAACCTATTCCCAAATTATGTTCTTGATTCACTCTCAGAACACAAGAAAAAACCCTCCATACCATTGGCATTAACTGGACATATGATAACTGGGTCGTCCAAAAGAAATCATACACAAGTGGGGGAAAAGGGTAAGTAAACCCTAAGGTTAAAGGGTACTCATAAAAAGCAATCCATGAAGGGGACACAAAATCGACTTTCAAGGAGACATCAAAGGGCTAAAAAACAGAAGATTCTGGAAGACACCGATGATTTTTGAAAAGATCAAGTTGGGCATTGTTAAAGATGCAAACTTCACTATCAGGATTGGCTAGCAAGACCTCACAAATAAAATTATCAGACTCTACACTATTGCTTTGACTCGACGGACTAGGGACGACCAAATCCTTAGACTTGGACCACTTTGTTTTTCCCATGGCAGAGAAATTGAAGACGGAAAAGAAAAGAAGTAAGTTTTTACCTCTGGTTATTCACCTTGGAGAGAGAAAGAGAAATGGGAAGAAGAAAGAAGGAAAGGCTCTTTATTAACCCTAACCGCCAAAGATACCTAGAACCTAGCAAAGTGTTCATTGCCCTAGGACTCTACTCCTTCACGTCTAGTCAAATCAACCGTCAAGATTCGTGTACCCGGTAGAAGTGTGTAGAAACTTATCCTTTAACCCACCGAAAAAGATAAGTTTGAGGGCAATTGTTATGGGTAAAAATTCACACGTTGACATCTTCAAAGATAGCGTCATCCTGAAAGCTTCTATAGCGCTGTGAGTAATTAATTTAAGTATCTACTGTGTTATTTATCATTTTTACAGATAACAGGAATTAAAAACGTGATGAATAAAGACTCTTGAAGACTCCTATCAACGGCAACCAAGACTTAGTCACAAAGGAGCTTGAGCCCGAGTTTATAGCTTAGTTAGTTAGGGTAGATTTGCTGTATCTTATTCTTGTATTTAAGCTAAGGCGGCACAACACACACGACACGCACTCTCTATTGTATTCCGCCATAACCTTCATTTGTAACCTCAAGAAACTATCAATACAATCGTTTAGGGGTGGCAGGTGCTCACAAACACCTCCCGAGGTTTTGTGCCAGCAAGATCGTTTTCTCAAGGGCTTTCCTCGTATACATCATTGTGTCATTGTTATCTTCATTCAAATAGTTATATTCCATAGCACCCTCCTTTCGATCCCAAAAACTAAACACTTATTGTTTAATTTAGTTCTTATTGTTTTTTTTTACCAAAACAATAATTACTCCCTCAGGTTCAAAATAATTGTCTTTTTTTACATTTGCACAATTCTTAAGAAATGCAATTATTATCACGACTTAATTACAAAAGTTCCAACTTTACCCTATTAAGTGTGCAACTTTCTTACATTAATGTCTCACAAACTAAGACAATTAATAAAAGTGAGCAAGTTTCAATGCAAGTGTAAAAGGGACATTTAGCTCAAAAGTGACACTTATTTTAGATCAAAATTTTAGTTCAAAAGTGACAGTTATTTTGGACCGGAGGGAGTATAAATCACTTGAGTATCCTAAAAGAGAAAATTTTGAGGGATACTAGTTCCTCCATAAGTTATAAAAAGTATTCTTTTTTTATGGTTTAAAGTTTAGGTTAAATAGTTTCAGTTTAGAGTTTAGGGTTTTATGTTTAAGGTTTAAGGGTTAAAAACAGAATTTTTTATAACTTATGGAGGAACTAGTTTCCCCCAAAAACACACTCATCCTAGAAAATTGATTCCCTAGAAATCAATGGAGTGCTATGAACTGACCATCATTGTCAACCGTAGACTAGAGACGTAACACATAACTACCACCGCCCAACCCACTTCCTATGCATTAATGT